>JAQIXW010003636.1:0-12833 GCA_034700685.1 Willowsia buskii | reverse complement strand
CTTGCATATTGTTGAAATCACACAATTTGCATCTCTTTGCAAAGACTTGCTTTTTCTTCTTCGACAGGCACTAATAGTAATTGCATAGCATTAAATGATTCGTGATTCACCAAAATAGTTGCAATTACATGCCTCAACAAGAATTTAGCCAGCCAACATAACTACGTTTAAGTCTCTCTACTCTCAATAGAGTTTTTTAGCGAATTCCTGTAAAGAAAAGGTACATGAAAGTGGGATAGGAATCATCTTGATTTTGAAGGAAAACGAAAATTATCCAGCAGCAGCATGAAATTTACCATTCCTTGGATACACACACGCACGAATGACTTGTTCTAATGCAGCGATGTAATAATAATAAATAATAGACAATATTCCTTTATTACCCACATCTCCATCCTCACCCTCATTCCTGCTCAGTTCATATGTCAATGGAACAAAAAAAGTCCCGACATGAGTTTACTTCGTAACCACCCACCCAACACTTGCAGTAACGTTGCGGTGTACAAACAATAAAAACAAGCTGATTTTATATGCAAAACCATAATAATAATAACAGTTGTATGCTATGCCATGATAATATGGTGACGATGATGAAAATTACAGCTTGGATAAATATTATTATTAGAAAATTTTGTACAAAGGTCTACAATTTTGTTGTGAGTGTAGTATAGTAGCATCAGACACTACCTTGCCGCTTACTCTACGTGTGTGTGTGTAGTGCCTTGGTAATAATATCACTCATTCATTCAATGCTGCACATATTTGATTATGATTGTTATTGCTCAGTTTTCAATATTTTGCAATTCTGTAGCACGGGTATTTCTAGGTATGCCGTATCTATATCAGTCAGTCTTGTCGTTGGGGCACAATGATATGATGTCATATTCACTCGCATCATATCATCATCATTATCATTATCATAACGTAACAACTTGCATGCATAACAAAGTACCTGTGTGGGGCTCTCCATAGGTACTTTGGAGATACATATGCTGAGGTGGCATAATATGTGTGTAGATGTGTGAATCCTTTTCTTATATGTAAATTCTTTTTTCATGGCAGTATTCCAACTGGAACGAGGAGTAAGGTAGTGTAGAGTGTAATTCGTGTTGCTAGTACTGTAGTATAAGTAATACTGAATAGTATTATTAGTTAACAAGCATACTACATAAATTGGAATGTCTACATACACGCACAACATAGTTTCACATCCCGTAATTTTTTCCAGAAGAAAAAAACATCTTTCAAGTTCACGAACAAGCAGCACAACGGGATATACGCAAAGAAGCACCACACGCACAGGGGAAGCATTGACAAGAACTACCAGTAAAGAACCTAACTTCTTGTACGGACTAAGTAGGAGAAGAACCAAGTTGTTTGTTGTAAACGAAGAGGAGAAGATGAGCAGCTCATTATTTTATGAAATGGTCTCACATCATTCATGAATAGTCAAAGTAAGTGGTGGAACTTGAGCTTGAGAGAGGTAGAAAAAGATGAAGAAAAAGCACAACACTCACAAACAAGAAGACAAGATGATGGTAATGATCAGAGGACGGTGTTTTTGTGAGTATGAATGGTTGGCTGGATATATGCATGAAAAAAAGTCAAAGTGAAGAGAGTGCGTGTGTTCGCTGGCTCATAAAAGAGAGAAGAGAGCAACCACATAATAATATATTTTCCCGTATTAACCTTCATGTCTGTCTTGGTTCAAGTGCGTATTTTGATGTTTGACTGCTGCTGCTGTTCTGTGTGTATGTATATTATCCCATTATGAATGGAATGACATAATAAACATGAAAATGAAATGAACACATACAACAGTGTACCCTGTACGCACACACGTGACGTGTGGAAGATGATCACGATGATCATCATTATGATCACCGTGATGAGACGACTTCTTGGCTCTTGCATTTTTTCTCTCTTCTTTTTGCGCAGACAAAGTAATGTCATGACGACGACGATAGGGAACACCGGCAATGCAGCAAGAATAAACAGTCTTCTTTCTTGTGAATGGATGGAGGATAGGTAAAAAAGTGCGCTTTCTATGAGAGATAATAATCATAATCGTAATAATCATAACAGTAGCAATAATATTTTCCTTTGACTTCCTGTAACAGTAGCACCAACACCATCACTAAAAGGGAGATAACAAGTTGAAGAGTGGAAAAGTATAAATTTTGGTGCGTAGATTTTTTTGAGAATTTAAAAAGGAGTATGATGCACATGTGCACCTCTTCAAACTGTAGTTCTCATGACTTCCCTGATATTGTGACTACTGCGATTATAATGAAGATGAAGTGGGAGAAGGTGATGTCGATGACGATGATGTTGACTGTGAGTGAAGTGAGGGCACTCTCAACAAAGTCATTTGGGGAGAACGAGTAAAAAAGAAGTTCCATCATTATCATGAGCTCACTGAGAAATGAAGGAAGTGTCTTTTCAAAGGCGAAAATGTTGTTGCTTATGTTATGCTTTGGCTTTGTGCGTGGGTGATTGAGATGATGTTCCCCACTCAGCAAGTCTTTTCCAGTAATTTTTTATCAAGGATCATCAAAAGAGGAGATAAGGGACATGCAAAAAGGAAAAAAAACAACGAATTAAAAAGGCAGAGCCTCAATTTTTCCTTGTGACATCACGTCATCTTTAATACCAGTCATAGTAGCATTGTTGTCGTCGACTTTGTTTGAGAATATGATGTTACTTTCCTTTACCTTTTGTTCGTTGACGCTCTATTCTTTTCTGCTGCTCACTTTTGATTCTGTAAAATTAACAAGAGACTTGTGAGAGACGAGTAATGGGAGACAATTATAAAGGTGAAGACCAGACCAAATTGGAGAGAAAATCTGCTGCTTTTCGTATACACCTGGGTTTATGTGTAAATGTATAAGTATACATATTTAGAAACAGTGATGTCACATGAAGGGGAAAACTTTTCACATATTTGTATGAACACGTATCTAATCGTGTTTGACGCCATACACTAGTGTCTCTTGAAATCAGATTCAACTAGCTCGTGTTTAAAAAAAATTTGTAAGCCTTTGTCAAGTGTATTTAGCAAGCAAAAAGTACTCCATCATTTTGTCCTTGTCCTCTCTTCTAATCTCTTATTTTTGTTTCTTCCCTTTTCGTCAGATCATTCACGAACATTGTCAGAACCACACACTAATAATATTATATCTCCCTAAAACATCCACCCACTATGATTTTATGTCATTAGTACACTTTTCTTCCCTGTCCGACCTCCATCAGAAACATGACACTTCTCATTTTCCTCCTCAGAGAAAAACACAAGCAGAAAAAAAATGTGATGGTGAGGTAGAGTCGCTTTCTTTAGTCCTTATAATGATTCCAGGGTGCCTTACTTGTTCTCGTTGGAGTAGCTATTAGTTTACCTTGTTTGCTGGGGCCATTTCAAACTGACGAGATAAAACTTGCAAGGCTAACAGAACAATCCAACATGCCACCCATCCACCGCATCCTAGAATTTTTATTTTGATGCCATCACACAGCACAACTGCTAATATTTTTCCTTGATATACGTCATGGGATACGTTCACATTATTATTGTTGTAGATACATACATTTTTACTCAGTTGATTGACTGGAGTAAGAATTTTTCCCGCGAAGACATCATATCCCTTCGTCTTTCTACTCCTCCTCATCGTTTCAAAAAAGTAAATAAATGTAGTTTAATGCATTTTTGACAGGTTGTAAATACGTATTGTGTACAGAACAAACATAAAGTAAAAAGAAAGAAGATACCATTCCCAATGCCTGTCTCATTCTCGTCACTTTTCCTTTTACTGTCTAGTAGGTGGTGTGTGGTGTTGGGTACGTAACGATGATGATGACGACTTCTCTCCGTTTGCACGCTGTACCAACTAAAGTACTGTTCAAAGTACTATGCTGTCATTGTCATGTTGGACATAATGGATTGGCTTGATATGATACAGTGTGGCAAAGAAAGGCATAGGAAAAATGGAAAGGATCTCCGGTTGCTCAGAGGATGCACGTACAAAAAATTCTTGGTAATTTTATTTTCTTCCTTTATTACCTCGGTGCACACCTTCCACTTCAGGTGGTAAACAGTTTTTGTGACGAAGAGCACTATAGTTGGGTGTTATTATCACGCTAATGGTGTATTCATTAAGTGAACATTATACCTTAACTGGCTTGTTACAAGAATAAGCATGTACGAATGAATGTTGTTGTTGAGCAGGTGCTTCTTATGAAAAAATAAGGATGTAACTTGTTTTTTTTTTACGAGAACGCTTTTGAAAAATTATGCGAGGATAATAAATA
Source organism: Willowsia buskii (assembly GCA_034700685.1). NCBI lineage: Eukaryota > Metazoa > Arthropoda > Collembola > Entomobryomorpha > Entomobryidae > Willowsia > Willowsia buskii. The sequence continues at coordinate 8,528 of JAQIXW010003636.1, read as the reverse complement.
ATAGAAATAACAAGCATTGTGTTACGAGATAGGTGGATGTCTTGGCAGTGGGTGATCTAGGGTTACGCTGGTCTTGAAGAAAACGAGAGAGAAAATGTTAGATGCCTATTAGTTTTCTATTTGTAAGCAGAAACGTGCGACGAAAAATATGGGCTTGGAAGAAACGTTCGGTGTTTTCGTTGTGTAATGAGTTCCTTTTAAATAAATAAGCATGTAATTGCATAATAAAGCGTTGCTTGCCGGTTGGATGTACTTTTTCAAGTTTTGACTTTTGTAGGTGGAGACTCGCACGGTTAGGATGTGATTGTAATACATATAACTAACAATTTTATGCACTAATTATGTAATTACATTACTTATTTGAGAACATTTGTCAATTAGATAATTAACGCGATTTGTCCATCTCAGAAAAAAAAACTGTGAACTGGAAATGTAATGTGCATTTCACAAGAACCATGCAGACAAACTTGTCACCTTATACTTGACAGCCCAAAATACGCATTTTATAAAACCATGTTTATATTTATGACCTCCATGTCAGCAACAACGTTAATTCTGCTTTTATTGGTAAGCAGTTGTGAAAACATTTAATGAATATTGGTATTGCATTTTACACAATCTAATCCATCAAGAATATTCGTGCTAAAACAAATCAACGAAACTGGTACGTTTTTTTAGCAACTTTGCTATTTTATATCTTCCCAATTTCAGTAATCTGCAATAATAAGACTTAGGTTTCAAACTTCGTATTTTTATTCCAAACGCAAATACATTATTTACCAATACCCAAGCATAAAAAAATTAAAATGTTATAATTTCTCCGTATTATATGCTATGCACTTTATTTTCAGCGTAGCATTATGTCAAGCCTGGAACACAACTTTTGGCTGGTGGGCGCAATGTTCATAATATGGAATCATCATCACTGCCATGGTTCGTTATTGTTACACTGATTCATTACTTTATACGGGACACAAAAGGGGTAAACTTTGTAATACTGTACGATGTACGACTACTGTTTTCTATAAATATTTTTTTCTGTTTGAGCAGTTATGAATGAAAGGGAAAGAAGGAATGATGGAAATGCTGAAGAAGAAAAGAATGAATGGTGGTGATGGTGCGACTCAACAAAGCTTGTACAAAGTATAGAAATTGTCGCACTGACTCATTTATTATGAAACTCTGCTCCGCTACATTTAACATCATAATCGTTTTTCATTTGAGACTTCTTTTGGCACTCGCCACCAGTTCCAGTTCTAATACCAGCAAGGCAACGTAATAATGACAACGAGACGACACACCAACATAAAAAAGAGGAATGAACCGATTGAGTTGGCTTTTAGGTTGGAGTTTAGACACCACTAGAAAACTACTAGAAGAACATTTCCACTATCTTTTCCCATTCTCATCCTTCATCCGACCATGGTCCTTTCCCACAAAAATAACATAAAAATGTGAACTTTGTGAAAGGATCACTTTGTAAACAATTGTATCCTTTTTGCAACTTTTTTGTCGATTTTTTTTTGTAATTCACTCATGCTATTGCTAACTGATGTGGTCGAAAGAAATAAAAATATTATTCAATCAAGATTTCCAATTTTCATGCGTAGTAACAATAATGTGTACATTAAACAAAATTTTGCTAATTATCTTTAAGCAGCAAGTCGTTAAAATTTTTAAGAAGACTTTAAAAAATAACTTTTAAACAATTTGAGATTTCGGATACAATTTTTTAAGAAAATGCTTTAATCGAGAAGCTTATTCTGTCGTAAACTTTTGAAAATTTTAGTTCAAAGGAAGCTACAATTTTTTATACATAAGTTGGCTACAAGTTGTTGAGCAACATCAATCATGCTATGTCACTACTAATATCTACAAAATTAGAACATTTAGTGGAATGTAAATTGATTAGTTGAAACGAAGGAAACATGTGAAAGGGATAGTACAACTGTTACTAGTAGTACAAAAAAATGCAATAAAGCGTTCCCATTTTTTCACTGACAATGAAAACGAAAGAAAGAAATAAACGTGTGAACGAACAAGAAAATGTTCATTCCGTTCCTCCATGAATTGATAAAGTTCATGGAAGCTTCTACATCCGTATGCTCAGCTCATAAAGAAGCCATCCATTTTCTTATGGATGTTCACCGATAGCCGTTTCCCCCCAGAGTTCATAATAAAAAATGGGCAATTGATTGAGCCAATATGGACTGACTGCAGAGAAGAAAAAGAAGAGGAAGAAATAAGGCGGAAGTAAATAGAAGAAAAAAGACCAGAGGAATATTGCTTGCCATTCGACTACCACTACCGCATCCTTCTCTACTTGCCATCATGCCTGTTAGATGTACTTTCTCGCACTTTTCTTACACTTCTTCTTCTTCTTCGTCGTCGTCCTGTCTTGTCCTCCTGTCCTTCTACCAAGATTCATGTTCGCGTTCAGCTAATTTACGGATTCACAGTGAATGAAGCAACCGGGTAATTACAATGCCTCTTTGTTCCTTCCTCCCTTGTTCAGTCGGCCTAGTTGCTTGCTCCACGCGGAAAGAAAAGAAAAAGCGGCTCAGTCTAAATAGTAAAAAGTAGATCATTTTATTGTATCTGTGTGTAATGCGTGTGTATTTTATAAGTGGAGGAGAAAAAGAGATAGGAAACTGATATAGTGTTTTTGTGTGTGTGCAAGTATTTGATTATATGAGGGAAATGTAGAAGGAAAAAAAGAGATCGTATAGTGTAGTCAGATCGACCAGAGAGAGATTCATTACCCTAAATGGGAGTAATGAGACGGAATTGGCTCTCTAATATAGTGCCAGTAAAACGCATGCTACTAGCACCATCGCTACGAAGTCATTTCGAAACAAGCTGATTGTGTGAGAGGAGGAGGGAAATACTGAATATTGCTTCTAGTTTCGCATACATTTATGCTTCTATACTAGACCCATTTGTATACAATATAATTTTGAGAAAGATGGAAAATATAATATAATGCGTATGTATCTATTACTTCTACGAAAAGAGGAGTAAGTGGAGTATTTAAGCGATACAAAGCCTCGTTCTATCCTTCTCTCGATTCTCATCTTATATTATGTCGTTGTATGCTGCTTTGTTGTGGAATGGTGTAATTCGCTGAACGCAGCTTCAAGCTTAATAGTCGACATTAGCCTGCTCCTCCGATAAAATAAAAACTGTAAAGGTTCTTGCGTTTGCCAGGTTGCTCCCCGCTTGCTCAAAATAACAAGTGGTGGTGGCGGTGGTGGTTGGTATGGAAGAGATGTTGTTATGTAGAAAGTCCACGAGATGAGCTTGAGGAGGAAAACAGATGTAGCAAAGAGAACGCGGAAAAAAACATATAGGGAGCATGCATGGTCATCATGATCATCCCTGCTTTTTCCAGTAAACCTAACTCTTTTTTTCCCTATTTTGTGCATTGTGCATTTGTGTGTCTGCCAGTTTATTTTGTAAGCAGTAAAATAAGCAAAAAAAGGAGATAGACCATTTCCTCTATTTTATCAATATCATCACTACACAATATGTTTCTATTATCGTGTATTGCTATGCAGTGTATACTTTTTGTTATTTTGCTTTACTTTTGGGGCATGTTTCCACTATATACGGAATTTCGAATAGTGCTTGCTCATTCCGCTCCGTAACTGACTTTCTTTCTATTATTTTTCCTTTCATTTCACTCCTTTTTACCACCACCATCACACCACTCTACCACTCATTCTTGCTATAAAAATAACTAGATACATATAAGCACACACAAAGAACAGGGTAGTTTAGGTTATGCGGCACTCAGAAAAAAGTGAAAGCTATTAAAGCGCAAATGACCATGTAAAGCAGGAGATTCATATGGTGGATTAGCCCAATATATTTTTAGTGGATGCACACAAGCCAGCCAGGCATTATTAAGAAGCGACGAAGACGAGGAGGGCATATAGCCAAGTCAAGGCAACAAAGCCATACGAGCCGCTTCTGCAAGATAGATAGACATTTGCGAATGAGTGAGTGAATGAAAGAGAGATTTTCAAAATTACAGTGTCTGTTTATTACGCAGGTTATTATTCTTCAACCAGTAAACTAACAATGCATACATACTGTTACTACTCTTATAATGCTGGCATATTATAGTCACCTTAGAAGTATCATGTCTCATATGAAGGAAAAGTGATGGTAACACACAATACAATGAAGACACATCATTATATAGGGACGAAGTAAGCTTTCTTCGGGAGCTTGATGAGCACATTACTTTATAGCATTGCTGCTGCCATGCCGACTAGCTAGTTCCCCTGCTTTCATCCACCAACCGACCACCACAACATTCTCAGGCTATTAAGCAGAAAAGCAGGAAAAAGCTGTCTAATAGACTTTTAAGCTACTCCAGCTGGAAAAACGGCAATGTAATCAAATACTGAAACCCGTAATAATAGCATCAAGATGTAAGACTATGTGCAGTGCAAAACGAAACAAGACGTTTTAGTAGACTGTATGTATTTCAGTGATACATACAGCAATGAAGTTGGCGAGGAATAGACGAGTTGCGGCACTTATTTTCATCGTTTTTCTTTTAATAATCGCTTCAAAGTTTCATCTTCACTCAAATTTCAGAGGTGGATGTTGTTTGCTCGACCTGAAGCAGTTCCTGGTATGCAATCATCATGCTATGCTCATATTCTCTGCTGCGTTGTGTGGCTGCTATAGTGCTCTGCTAGTTTAATTTCGTTAAAAAGAAGGGTTTGACCGGTGGTATTTTAAAATTGGAACGCCCTTTCGTTTATCACTTTAGTTTAAGTTGGGGTTTACAAAATCTTGAACCAATTTTTCCGTTAATTTTTTAAATATTCCCTTTCCATAATTATAATTTACATTGATCATGATATCTTGATTTGGCAGTAATTTCGTAGTGTAGTGTACAACATAAGGATAGAATCATATTTCCAAGCTCAATCGTTTAAAATCTGTAAATGAATTTTTCTAGAACTCATTCACTTTTATAATGAACAGCAAAACCTCCATCATTCTTGGATGCGAGTATGATCATATTGCAAGGGATGACCCCTGAGTGAGGCCAATATTTTCCGTTCAATTGTCATTCCATTCTTTCAGATGCTGTCTTGCGCTGCTTTAATTTCATTAATATGTTGGTAGGGTAGCAGATAATAACTTTTCTTGTTCTGTTTGTTAAGATGGGAGAAGCACGGCACATGGGTAAACCACTTAAATAGATAACGCCAATGCTACAAAAAAAAAACCCAGACTGTTTCCGCATCCTCTCTCTGAAACATTGTCGCGGTCAGACACCATTAAAGTGCTAACGGAATCACGAACCCAGTGTAAATGGCTATCAATATGGTTAACTTTAAATTGCCTCAATTAGCCCAATTCCAAATTTTCTATAAAATCATGTGCGGGTAATCAATCAGCTCATTTAATGTAACAGATATACGTATATTTATGTCGGACTACACGTACAAGTAATTTTCCAGTTGATGGCGATAAAAATCTAGCATGTAAAAGTGTTACAACTGTAACGATATCGGTTCAGCATATCAACCAATCTTCACACAGAGCAGCACAACTAGCAAAACTACTCAGATGGAGACCCATGGCCTCAGCAAGCACAATCGTAGAATCTTTAAAGAGGAAAGAGACACAAAGTGCAGAGCTAGAGGAGTCTGTGTGGTAGTACGGCATGGATGAGAATGAGAATCTCTGTGCAAACTAGAGACCGAGATTACTATCATCATCAAAAAATAATACTAGAGCGAACATTGTTAAATTCATGTCTCGTGTGTATGAAAATGACCTAGAAAGTGTTAAAACTCGTTGACCCATTTCATTTGGCCATCGTACATGCTGATGACTCAGCTCCGCTACTCTACTCTTTCCAGCAGAAGACTTGGAATCTCTAACAAATTTTATTGTCCCTGCTGCACACTGCGAAATCCAAACTCTACATAACCAACCGCATCAACAGTAGTAGTACCAAAAGAGCAGAACTGGTAGGATTCTTTCTTGTCGTTTTTTTCCACCAGATCACCTCCGCACACTCCATTCACATATTTTCTTTCACTCTTCCTCTCTTTCTCTTCCAAAGATTTATTGTCGTCGTGCTCACATTCTTGCACGAAATTGGAATATTTATTGGGGAGGAATCACTGCACTCTTTGCCTTACTTTTCTATTCACAAAAGTTTCAGGAAAATACTTTAACCAAAAAAATAAGCTCAGTGTATTAGACCAATATATCTCAACAAGAAGCTTCACCCCTACTACGACGACCACCACCACCGCTTCCCAAAAGATACCTTTTCCACTTGCTACAATCATTAAATTTCCTTCCTGAAACGAGCTTAGTTAAACAGTGGAGAAAAACAAAAAATACCAGTTAGCTAGAATCTCCGTTTCCAGCCTTTCATTTATTATCCTATTTTGTAAATCTGAGGATGTGGCATCATTGTTCCACCACCAAATAATGAAACCACTATCGTTGTCCCTGTGCCTTGTGTCATTACTTGGTTTCACTTCCTATTGTTTGAACATGATATGTCTAGTCCCTGTTCGTCAATAAAGTTTACTATTTATCTACCATGTCTATTGTTGTCCCCATCATTATCGGATGAGTTTCAAGCAATGCTATACACTATAGAGTAGAACGGAAAGTTGTTATTTTTCCCTCATCTTTTACATTCTTAGCTGAATGACTCAAGCCTTAATTCATTATGGGAATTTAACACCAGCCAACTAATTCACCAGTAGTATAGAACCTCCCTATAAATGTGGATTCTGATCCTAGCTGACCGATAGACAACAATGGCAAAAGAGACCAACAGCAGCCAAGAGAAACATGCACGTTTACCATGGACGAAAAATATCGTGTATTTGTACATGAATTGTTGTAATAATTGTAATTGTAGAGGAGACAATGATTCCAAAAAAGATATGCCCTTTCACGTGTACAATAGTTGACAGCAGCCTGAACTGCTGGTATATATTCTTTCATAATATTCGATTTCACTGTTAGGCCCATTATGATTGCCTATTTTGTTACTTTTCCTTATTCTTCTTCCCTCGCAATCACTAGTATTCTCAATATTCTGGTTCTTCATGCATTTAACATTTTCCGGTTTTAGTGGCCTGGCCTAATAGTAAGTATTATTATTATTGTTGAAGGTGGTGGCAAGCATGAACTTGGGAGAGCGGTAATAAATATGTAGTAGGGTAGTTTTTTTGGTGTTGTTGTCCTCTGTCTGTATTCGTTCGGAAGCAATGCTTTATTTTAGATGCACATGATGATGGCTGGTTGGTGTTCCGCCACTATATTCCTTCAGTCCAACAACGAACTGTTCTCCTTCTATTACATTTTCCGTTATTCCGTTTGCTTCTCCTTCCTTTTTATTGTCTTTCCCCTGCTAACAAACTACCTATCTTAATTACAGTCACCCTTTCATCCAAATTACTAACCGAAACCAGAGGAACCAGCATCCAAAAACTCACACTCTGTTTTGTATATATACTAATACTACTAGATGTATAGATAGTGGTGGAGTAGTTCTACTTCTTCCTCCTTTCTTCCTCTCCCTCTCACCATGTCCCCATCACCATTCAATTCATTTTCCCTTTTCTTTACTTCCTTCCTGCTACATAATAATATATTATTTTGTTTGTTGGTTGTTAGCTTGTAAAGCTGGAGAAGAAGAGGAGGACTGGAAAGACAATAACAATGCGATTTCCACCGAATTTCTCCCATTTATTTCTCACTCTCACGAAAATTCCAACTGATGATAATAAAGGGCAACTTCCATTATTGTAGGTAGGTATGTATGTACCTATGAAGAAGTGGCGATGGATAAATAAGTGTGTGCGTTACTTTAGTACGAAATACTAGTATCCAGTTATACTGCCGTGTTGTTATTGTCAGCTTGCAGACTTTAATTCACTTTCCTTTCCATTTCCAAGTTCTTTTTCCTTGTGAAAATGAGAACGCGGTCGTGTTGCTAGTAATGGACTGGTAGACTAAATGAATAAATCAACCATGTACCTAGGAACGCACCACGGAGACCAAACCATGCCAATTTTGTTTTTTTAGATGTCTGGTAACAATGCATTGAATTACAATTAGGGTTCAAGTGAACTCTATCTGGCAAGGTCATTGTTTTGTAAACATCTTACAGACAAAACGCAAGGAAGGCAAGTAGATTTCACTCCTAATTCCTATTGCATTCGGGTTTTAATATAAAATCATATTTACATGGGTTCTGTGACAAATCACCATCTGGTTCTTGTAGCTGAGCAGATAGAGGTATTATAATGAATTATGAAAATGAAAACTGCTCATCAATTTTTCAAAGTGGTGTCATGTATTTTGTTAAGTACAATTACTGTTTTCTTCTTATGCTTCTTTAGTAGCAGCAAACATCACTTTACTCAATGGATACATTGACAGTGTATCGAAATACACCAACAGACTTATTGGAAATACATACACAGGAAGTGGCCACTCAAAATCTCATCCTTCCAAACTCTAAA
>JAQIXW010003635.1:0-12833 GCA_034700685.1 Willowsia buskii | reverse complement strand
ATGTGTCTGATGTTCTTTTCGTCCACAATTTCAAGTGTCTGATCTTCTTTTCTTTCACCAAATCATTTGTCTGATGTGTTTTCCTTTCACAATTTCAAGTGTCTGAACACGCAAATAATGAGACGATATGTTACTCTAGTTGGAGTTTTGAAAAATATGTAGTAGAAAAGATGTAGGCTTTCGAATAATAAGTAGAGTTCCGTAAGGAAGGATGATAAAAAAATGAAGAAATTGGAGGTGAGAAAAATAATGAATTGAAATTAAATCTTTCAAAAGAAAACCGTAGGTATCGTGACTATGACGAAAATTAGAGGTTATCTTTTTTCTTTCTCGGAGCTATTATGATGTCCCGTCGTTGACTACAAATCATTACAGGAACAGCAGGATGCCTGCTTATTCTCAATTTATAATGGTGACCTAGTCGTCTCCCTACATTTGACATTACGGCTGGGTCCCCCAAGAATGAACCGAAAGGTCGAGTTTTGTTGTTAGGAAGTAGAATGAGGATCGCATGGAATCCATACTATGGATGCACTATGCCATTTGGGTAATAAAATGCAAAGTTTAGTTTGCATCCCATTTTAATGGAAAAGGTCAAATAAATTTATACGAAGATGAAAGAAATTCAAAAGACAATATTCCCGCATTTCTTAAACCCCTGATTTTAATGGAATATATTTAAAAGTACTGACAACTGACAAGTATAGTGTATTGGGATTTGGGATATAACTGCTAGTCTGCGATAGAAGACTAATATTAGTTGCAACCATTCTAGATATTGCTTAATGCAGGATCATTTTGCTCACAGAAACAGTTATCGATCATTTATGGAAAGAGCAAGATGGCTCTTGAAAAAATATGATAATGTTTTCATAAAAATTGATATGCCTATAGATACATATAATTCTGCAAATAGACTTCATTTTTATAAAAGTCATGTTAATTTGCAAGTTTTACTGGGAGTTTTGTTTGAAACTGTGTTCAGATTTTTTTACAGATTTTGACTAATAATTAATATGATTATATTATTCAACTGATATAAAGTTACGGAACAGTAGACAATTACATTTTGATAGATTAAAGTTGGTATAATATTACGATAGTATGGGTGAGTATGGAGATTCAAAATCCATTTATCAAGCAAAAAACAATTTCTGATCGACTGTCACGCTAAAAGTGCTAAAATATTAATTGTTAGATTCCCATGTTAACTTCGGGCCACCAGTGAGAGCAATTATTTTTTCGTTTAATACGTAAGACAAGGAAATTGAAATCGATTTTAAGTCCGCTTTGTGTAACAGGCAATTTTTTTCATGAAACCAAAATCTTCTACTAAAAGATGTCATATGTTTCATCATCAGAGATATCATATAAATTTTAAAAAATTGAGATTTTCTTACATGTTAAATACTCATGTTTGTAAAAACATAAATAAATGTATTCGATATTCGCGTTTTTTGTTACACATTTTTAACCTTCTGAGATCCATTGTATAAGTTCATAAATCAATTTCAAAACATCGAGAAAATTTTGCAAACTCCATTTTTAAAAGTATGGAAGTTTTTTCATATCTACTGGACCCACTCATCACGTTTTCCATTTCTTTTTGTCACGCGGCCGTAGCACGGGTGTCAACTTCATACTTCCTTACAATTTACGAACCAAAATTACATTCCTCAGAGAAAACTCTATCATCGCACTGTCTTACTACCGTAGCTAAATGATTCTTTGGAAATCTAGTAATATTTCCGAAAAGTATAACTGAAAAACGGAACAAATCTCTCAACTTTGCAACTCGTCATAAAGAATTCAGCTTTGCAAAGTTTGCTCAGCGAATCTATTTTATATCACATAAATTTCAACATACTTTGTTCTTGCTGTTGCTATGTTGTGTATTGAAAGCTAGATTCTTATTTGAAACTATAGCAAAAAATACTTTTCACTGGGTCTGGATTAGATATATGTAAATATCCCATTATGGCTGCTTTAACGTTTTTACGTTTATACGTCTTAAGTTCCATAGTTTTTGTTACTGGATACAATTTTGATTTGTTATTGGAAAATGGGTACAAAGAGCTTGCAGACAGAATAAATCAATCTCCCAAAACTTATCTTATCATATTATACTCCCTTAGAGAGGAATGCATTATATATTATAAAGACACACAAAAGCTCATATGGTATGGGAATAGTGACACCTATGACTATGACTATGACTATACCCTAAGATTACTTAGGTATGGGCAGTCAATAAACATCATTTTTGCAGATTTCCCAGAGAGACTCAATTTCAATTTCTACCGATCAGTGAAATCATTCATGTTTACACAACGCACAGTTATTGTGTTTTTAAATACGTATCCTGCTACCGACCCCTTGGTGAACGGTGACCAGACAACGTTTTTATACGAGATGCTTGGGGCTCCCTGCCTAAAGGCAATAATGTACATGCAAGCACCCTCGCCTAACATCAAATTCAACTGTTATGGATATTGTTCAAGTGACCTTCTCATGCAAAACTTTGACATAAGTGCCCTTTTGAATCCTGAGGACACCCATAAACTTCTTCTTTGGAATGGAAATGCGAGACATATCACTACTAGTTTAACCATGCGATTTATATCATTTTTTGATTTCTATCACGGGAATGATCGAAATATTTGTTGGTGGCTAATAAAACACAGATTGATTGACGCCATGTTTTGTGACAGTAGCGTAATGACTATTAGCTTATTAGCAGCTCTACATAATATTTCAATTGGAATCCATGCACCTGAAGAAAACACGGTTTTCATTTCCAATCTAAGAAACGATAAGCAATATATACAAGGACCAGCAACAATTCAAGCAGATGACTCAACCACTGTTTTACTTGCTATATCATTTGCAAACATCCAAAACTTGTTATTAGTTTATTGCAGGGGACACACAAAAGTCGAATTGAATCCATTCCTAATCTGGATATTGCCATTTTCAGTTACTATGTGGCTGCTAATTACAGCTACACTTTTACTAGTAGGTATAATCATACGTTGTATGTTTAGACAAAATAGTATAGCTATCATTTTATTGGACACTTTAGGCTACTTTCTTGGAATGCTGGGACGTGAATCGTCTAAAACATCTTGTTTTATTGTTACATTAGCTGTCTTTGGTTTTTTCATCGGTTCTTTTTATACTGAAGTGATGACAAGTTACATTGCTGTCACACTTCCAGAACCTACCTACGGTTCTGTGAAGGAGTTCCTTTCTGATGGATACAAAATCATGTGGTTCGATCATCCCACTCAACCCATTCTCTCAATTGAAACGTTGTACAGTTCAACATTCAAGATTAAGAGAATATATCATTTGTTTGGAAATAGTTTTAAGCAAGTAGAGGTAACGCATGTTGGGCCGTCAGAATATGCGAGACATTTAAGATCCCGCTTAGGAATGTTCATATCAGATACGACGTTTTATATGATTAAATTTCATATAGAGAAACAATTAAAATCCAATACTTCCCATTCAAAAACAAACTGTGTAGAAGTTGGCGAAAGCTTTGATAAAACTGCAACGTTTTGGATGTTACAAACGATAAATAACCGTTGGTTGGACCAGTCAATTCAGAGAATGCGACAGGCAGGTTTGATGGAACGCTGGGATGAATGGTCATCTTGGTTGTATAAATTGTTCCATGATCATAGAAAAAACCTTTCAAACACTGGGGGAGTATTAGGTAACACTAACGCTGCAATAAATTTTAATAAATTCACTCCTTGCATGTGGGTTTGGATTACCTTGCTAGTCGCTGGCTTCATCGTGGTATTGCTCGAACTGTGCTTATATCCAAATTATATATTTGGATTGATCATCAAGCTAAAGCTATTTTTGGGAAATTGTTATTGGTCATCTTACAAAAAGTTTTCATCGATAGTGTATGAGCTTCGAGCTAAGTATTCATACATTAAGATTCGATTTTAAATTGGCACTTACACGGTAGACAGTATTGAAATACGATGATTTAAACATTGTTATGCTCTCAAATTAAATATGCAACCAAAAAATTAAAAGAGCATTTCAAATACCACAATATGGCAAATAAACAAGTAATGCTTAGTTCATTTCGGGTTACAAATTTATGGAACCTTTGCATTTTATTTTAATGCAGGCTGTGCAAATTTTGTTTTGAGACAAATGAGGTAAAGTGGTTCCCAGTTTGTAGAGCTCCAAATGATCTAAATTTCAAAGAAAAACATTTTGCATTAAAACTATATGCATAAATCACAGAATGTAATAACGCAAAATGCAAAAAGAATTTATTCTTTATTTTTGTAGTACATGCTGATAACTTTTAAAATTACAATGATACGCCAACCAGGTAATATTTATTTCGACTAACATTTCAATCCCTACAATGCAACAAAACATAAATGTTGACTGATGGCGTGTTCGTTCCATTTGCTGCAAATCATTTGTAATACAATCTTATTTACCTGAATATTTAACACTGAAGTATTTCCTAATTTTCTGGTAATATAGAAGAATATAACCATTAGGTTGAAGATATTTGATTTGTCATAAAAGTTATAAAAGTGTCCCCCGAAAGACATTACTTTAGTCCAACAAATAAACTTCAATGTTAGTCCTAATTATAATAACAATTATATTTTTAAAGTTTATGAAACATTTTTATTTCAACAATAAAAAGAAAGGCTTCTACCTCGGGCGTACCTTTTACTCACATCTCATTTTTTATATCATAATACTTTCACGACATATTTTACAATACAATCTTAAATACAATGACAACAAAAGCAATCTAACTGCTAATAGCGAGTCTGCCTGACTTCACGAAAATAGAAATATGATAAGGAATCGACGCATAATGTTTGAAAACATTTCCAGTGCCTCTTGTAGTAATGCAGCTTACATACAACAATGCACAAATAAAAAAACGGGGTTTTACATTCTACATAAAATAAGATTGGTCTAAATCCAATCATTATAACTAACTAGTTTTCTCTTAAACATAAATTGGTGTACATACACGAACATTTTCTTGATAATCAAATAAAATTAGAGCATTAAACTACATGTAACTGATATTTTACCAGCTCCGGAAAAAAATACATGTATGTATGTAGAAATATGACTTCTGACTCTTGCTTTTTGTGAAGCCTTGTCTAATGATAGTTAAAACGATCCATATACTCATAAAAATAAAAATAATTTTAAAAAGCTTTTTTCGTACACGTAAGGCTAAGTGGTTAAGTATTTGGCAAGTGAAATGAATTAATGTGGGTAGTACTTGTTTAGAATGCATTTACACAATTGGAATAAGATAAAATATTGCATTTTTCAAAAACTCTTATACATTTGACATGCTGCCTCTTAAACTGATGTATGGTTGTTGATTGGCGCTCCAGTGATATCAATGCATATCCATCAATTATCATGCATTAGTTTCTTTAAAAATTCCCTGCTATGATCACCAAAGCAAACTTGCCAGTTAGCAGAATTAACATATTTCATCTAAAACTTCAAGAAACTTAAATTTTTGAAACGTAGACATTTACTAAAATGTTATATGCAACATTACCAGTTCTACTACCCACAGTTTACAATGCTTTCACAAAATGTCTAGTACTCATTACTTTTATTTCTACTTATGATCAGTCCTTCTGGTTAAATGTAACCTGGATAAATTATACACATCCATATATATTTTGCTGTGCAAGTCATATCCCTGGTCAAGAAGAACATAACTTTCTTTACCTCAAACAAGTATTAAAATTCATTCAGCCGGCTTACCCTTTAATAATATTCGGCCTTTCCATTGGCAACCGCATAAGTGTAACAGATTTTTTGCAAAAAACTTCGCAGACCCTCCGTCACGTCAACAACCAAAAAATTTACAACGACCTAGATTTCATATTTATTGGATGTGTCCAGCAACCAACCAATGAGTTATCGTTAACTGATATTGTTGGCAAGAATAAAATGTACAGATCACCTTCATTTAATCCAAATATAGTACTTATATTTACACACACACTATTTGGTGCCCAACTTAAGTATATTCAGTTTTGTCCAGCGTGTAAATCTGGTTACATTTTTCAACCTATCTCATTATCATCAACTAAGAACATCAAAAAATATCTAAATTCCAACAAACGCTATCCAAACCTATGCATCAAAACACTTTTGAGCTTAGAAACAGGTATAACAAAACAGTATGGACTCTTTCGCACCGTAAAAATTTTTGAAGAAATTTCCATGACCTTTAATATTACCACTTTATTTGAGGAGAATGAATTCAAACAAGACAACGTTGTTGGCCACATATACAGATTTACTGCAAACGGAAATTACGCTCGGACAAATCAACTAGCAGTTTTCTTCATTGAACAGGCCAAATATGAAGCTCTATATTGCAGTGTCGATATAATTTTGATGACAGATTCTATTCAATATTGGGTGGGACCTTTTGATGTGCCTTCATGGCTACTCATATGGATAACCATGTTTACATTGACATTGCTCACGGGCTCGTTAAGAGGTCGGACTATACGTAAAAGTCATTTTGAAATGGTGAGACTTCTTTTCCGCCAAAATGTGAGATGGGAAAGTCGCATAAACGTGACCATCGCCGTTTTTGTGATCATTTTGTCGTTTTCATACGAAGCAAAGTTTACAAGCAGTGTGATAAAACCTGCACATGAGAAAATTATTGAGAATTTGGAAGAACTGTTGGAGCGAGGATATAAATTTTGGCATAAAAATTATCACCCATACATAATTTTATCGGCAAGATCTGAGCTGTTGAGTGGTTTGTGTCGCGTGTTTCAATTAGAACCTAAAAGTTGCAACATTTCTAGCATTTATGAGGACAAAAGCTTGTGGAATAGAACGATGCAGTATTTTGTGGACGTCAGGCTACACAGTGGTGTAACAATAGTGGATAGTTTTAGAGTAGCATTTAGTGTTTCATCGTACGATAGAAATTTATTCATGTGGAAATATTGGCATTTGGCCGAGTTAATATTGGGTCCTCATGTGAGGTGTAACTACATGCAAGAGTCCATTTCCACGGAATGGCTTGGTTGGCAGGTAGAAGCTGGTGGGTTTACTGAGCTGTTGATAGAATATGGAAACCAGCTAAGAGATATTGGTATTTTAAGATATTGGATGGGATTAGATCAGGGATTTGTCCGAAGAGAGAAAAACTGCACTTTTAAGGAAGTACGGAAATCTGAAAAAACCACAAGTCCAAATGCTTGTGGTCTTACAGGAGTAAATAAAACTTTGACTCAAAAATACGAAGAAAAACGAATTATGAGACAGCTTAGTGGTAACATGCGGCACATTTTTATTTTACTATTTTGTTTATGGCTTGTAGCTGGAGTGGCATATTTAGCAGAAACGGGATGCACATGGATTATAGGTACATAAAATGATGAAAACTAATCGTGGTATTAATTAATGAAACATAAATGTTTTGTTTTAAACAATGAGGAACTTATAAAAAATTAATAAATAACCTGTCAACAAAAAAGTTATTCATGAAGCTTACGTAGTTCTTAAACATTTTTTGTATGATTAATTTATTTTTCCAAAAAGCATGGTTTTTCAATATTTGGGATCGTACTTTTGAAACCTGGAATATTTATGTCCGGGACTGGCGGATAACTTTTGAGATCTTACTAAATAACATATAATTTTTCTTAGCTTTGATATCTAACAAAGGTTTATACAAACATTCCAGTAAAATGCATAAAAAGCTCAATAAAAATACAATTGCTTGTAAAACCAGAATAGCAAGCACATCCTCAATTTGGATTTTATCTCCAGGAACTGGCTTGCTAGGATTTGGGTCTTCAATTGACAATCCCCTGTAGTACCTCTGTGCCAGCAATGCCCACTTTTCCCACTTATTAACAAGCCCATTTTCAACAATTCTTTGATAAGTTTCCATCAACCACACTCGATTCATGGTAAATACCTCGACGTAACTTTGTTTCGTATTCAATTTCTCAGGTACAATATAGCACTCTGCATCTTCATGTTTTAGCTCATTTACCATTGTATTTTTTATAAGTTGAGCTTCTGAATCAACATCAGAACTCCGTAATATCGCGTACTTTCTTGTTGCAAGGCTCGCATACTCCAAGAGAGTTAATGTCTCGTTAAGATTATAAAAGCTGTTGTTCAGGAAATCAAGCAAGCCTTTTTCTTTGAATAAGGTGAAGTATGCTTTTGTTGGATTTGGCAATATATAATGTGGCCAAACTATTTTATATCCAAATTCAAGTAGTTCTCCCAACGATAAAAATATTTTGGGTGGATTTGGAATTGTAAGCAGACTTAAAATTTCATTCCCGTAAATGACGCACAGTTACTAAATGTATACTGACTTTACAATTAAAAATGTTTTTTGGGGGAGACTGCTCCTATCAAAATCCCAATAACATCTATTAAGACGCGAACATCACAAAATACATTTCTTCTCAAAGATTCAAAAACAGTGTACGATACAACTGTTATCACAGCGAATCCCCAAACATTTAAGGTAAATGGGTTTGTCCAGGTAGAAAATTTAATCCAAAATGTGGTCTCTTGGAGTTGTTTATTATTTAATAAACAATAAATCAACTTGTGGTTCACGTTCTTTGTAAATTGGATTCCGCTTAATCTCCAAAATTTGGTGTGATAAGAGTAGTCATTATCTTTGTATCCGACAGGGTTAATAATAAATTGACTGGATTCCTTTGAACCTGCGTCTATCCATTTACCTAAATCTTGCCTGCTTTTAAGATTTACGGTAATGTTGTGATAAATTTGTAGCAGAATTGTGGACATTATTTCAGAATTACAAATCCAGAAATCGGGTGTAAAAACGAAGTCCCAACACGCTAATTTATTATGTGAGTATTTTTCAAAATAGAGACGATACGAAGCGTACACAATGGCATCGACTTTTCTTTGGTTTCCAATTCGAAAGAGGTCTCGATGCAACGCTATGGGATTAATAATGTACTTAAGAAACTGCTCATTTATGTTTCCGGTGCTGGAACCCGGATTGCAATAAGCATTGCATAGAAAGGAAAACTTAAATTCTAATTGCTGGTTTATCTTAATGGGATAGAGAACCAACTTAACTGATGGCCAGTTTAGTTGTGTTTGGGAAAAGTGGTTTCTCCCAATGACATTTTGCCCGTGAAAGACACGAGCAGTTGTTGCTATAAACATTGTGGACGGTTGCATTCCAAATTGAGAGAACTGGTCAACATTGGCTTGTTCGCTTTTTATAATAGTAACAATTGAATGTTTGTGTTTAAATGGAAAGATGAAATGGACGGTAATGTTTTCACTGGACATGTATAGCACATAGCGAGACCTATTTAGATGGAAATTACAATCTTTTAAGTCGAAAGAGACAAATATAATATCATGATTACTTGAATATAAGGTTAGTAGTAATTTCTGAAGACGGTTTCTGAATTCCAAGATTTTGCAAACAGTTTCACAATTTATTTGCACAGCACAACAAACTAGGAAAATGTTTAGTAGATGCATTCTTAGTGTTTTAAATAAATATTTCAGTGAATTATATCAAAAATTTCAGTAACAGAGTGCGGTTGATAGGTAATGTGCAATGGGGTTTTTTTATTCCAGTCCGAGGCGAAACTAATAAGTATTAATTGTTAACAAGACTTTGCTGTGGAATTTACTTTAATATTTGGCCTAATTGTTCTAAAAATCCTAAATATGTAAACTGGATGATGGACAAATTTGAGCTGTAGAATTGAGTGAAAATCTTTCTCAATAGATGTTATATACGTGCGTTAATACTTGGGAAGAATGGTTTTAAAAGTGTTTTGTAACACCATTAAACATGTTTACAATCGATAATATATTCATTGTTACCAATTGCTTTCACAAACCATTTGTATTGTATTTTGACAATGCAAACAAATACTTAGATTATGTTCAATGCACTCACTTAAAATGCTCAAGGACATTTTATTCACACACTATTATTAAGATTTCGTACACATATTATTACCATGCCAACCCTCTTACAAAACGATGTAACAACATAATAGAGTACGTTCTATGCTGTACTATAACTTCATTGTCTTCATTGTAAGACAAACTAAATTATTTAGAAGTAAAACAATTTCAAAAGGGCATTAGGAGAAACACAAATATAAAAATAGTCATCGTTTACATCTAATTTACAGTGTGTTTCCTTAAACTTTTACTCTTTTCTTTAGATTTGCAAAATAAACCCATTAAATTGAATGTTTATTTAACAACGAGATAAAATTCCTCCAATCACTGAAGCCAAAGCAGGTTGTTACTTCTAGCTTCTTTTGCTTTGTTTGAACTTGATACTTGAAACTTTGTAGCTAATATTTTCGGTAAATGCAATGATAATATTCAAAATATTAAAGCAAATAAAATAAAATTGACTATGCAAATATTATGAAGCTTCAATTTCACTTGCTTGAAAATCCTGAATGGGGCATACCAATTTTTTCCAAATGAAATCACTTTTGCATTGCATTTTAGAAAGTTGATACTTTACTTGTCACATTATGAGGACCTTATGCAAAGTCAGCAAAACTCAATTTACTCATTATCGTTGACTGGATAAGCCGTAAACAAAATGCACATTTTTATAAAATAACATAGTGCTTTTGTTGCATAAAACAAATTTCAAGAGTTAGAAGGTTCACATGTCTATTGTAAATCTAATATTCAAGATAATGTATTTTCTAGGCGCTTTTCGATGTAAATTTACATAGAAGGTAGGGCACTTCAGTCCTTTGAAAGTTTTGGACGCTTGATATATATATTTGTTTTATTACGACTTTTAAGTTATAAATACAGATTTATTAAAATGATTTAAGCACCAAAATATGGTAGTGTTTTTATTATTGTATATTCCGGGCATGATTTGGTTACATTACAGTTAACGTTGGGTACTCATATAAAATACAATTACATGCAGGAGTCCATTTCCACGGAATGGCTTGATTGGCAGGTGTAACGTGGTGGGTTGGCTGCGCTGTTGATAGAGTATGGAAACCGGCTAAGAAATATTGGTATGTTGAGATGTTGGATGAGATTGGATGATGGATTTATTCAAAGAGAGAAGAACTGCCCTTTTAAAGAAGTACGGAATTCTGAGGAACCCATAAAAACTTGGATTGGATAAACAATCTGTTTGTAAAAATATGAAAATCATTTATAATGTTTTTTTTGGTTATCAAAAATTTTACGCATTTTTAATTAATTAATTTATCTAAAAGCATGATTTTTCATTATCCAACATCGTAACAAATGCAAGCTCTATAATTTATATCTTTACATGTGAGATTATAATAGATTGCTCCTTGTGTAGTACCAGATTGCCGCATTATGATGGCTCAATTTTATATAGTAAAGAAACTCGACTGTGAAAGTCATACATGATTCTGTAATTACGGTCCCTTATCCTATTTATATTTAGGGCTGTTCCTAGTAATTATATGAATATAGATTTTATTAATAGAATGCTAAAAAATTCTATTCTCGCACAGTTCAAAAGATACACAATATAGATTACCTACATTTCATTATCATTGGCAACATACAGCAATTTTAACGATGATTGCATTGGAAAGAATTGTTTTGTGCATATTTATATTCACCTAGATTATCAATTTGATGCAATATTTTTAGTGGACCTTTAGTGCATATAGAATGCTGAGAGTTTGGCGGGTAACTCTTGCGATCATACTAGATATTATAGAATTGCGTTCAGCCTTGATGTCAGACTTGGGTTTATACAAACACTCCAGTAAAATGCATAAAAATCCGAGTGAAAATATAATTGCTTGTAGAACGACGATAGCCAGCACATCCTCAATTTGGATCTTGTCCCCAGTGACGGGCTTGTTAGGATTTGGGTCTTCAATAGACAATCCTCTGTAGTACCTCCGTGCCAGCATTGCCCACTCTTCCCACTTATTAACAAGCCCATTTTCAACAATTCTTTGATAAGTTTCTAACAACCATACTCGATTCATTGTGTAAACCTCTACATAAACTGATTTTGTCTCAAATTTCTCTGGCAAAATGTAACACTCTGCATCTTCATGCTTTAGCTCATTTACTATTAATTTTTTGAAGACTTGCTCTAGTGGCTCAGAGTCTGCATTCCGTAACATCGCGTACTTTTTTGTCGCAAGATTTGCAAACTCGAACACAGTCAGTGACTGGTTTAGCTTGTAAAAGCTGTTGTTCAAAATACCAAGCAAGCCTTTCTCTTTGAATGTGTTGAAATACGCTTGTATTGGGTTTGACAGCGTATAGTGTGGCCAAATCATTTTATATCCATATGAAAGTAGTTCTCCCAACGACGAAAATGTTTTGGGTGGGCTTGGAATTGTAAGCAGACTTAAAATTTCATTCCCGTAAATGATGCACAGTAGCATTCCTGTTAGCTGAAGAAGTACAATAAATTTGCAATGATACATCTTTTTGGGGGAGACTGCTCCAACTAAAATCCCTATGACATCTATTAACACGCGAACATCCCAACATACATTTTTTCTCAATGACTGAAAAGCAGTGTACGACACAACTGTTGTCAAAGTTAATCCCCAAATTTTCAAGGTAAATGGGTTTGTCCAGGTTGAAATTCCTACTCCAAAAGTATGTTTTTGGATTACATTGTGTTCCAACAGACAATAAATCAATTTCTGGTTCACCTCTTTCACAAATTGGATTCCGCTTAGTCTCCAAAACTTGGTGTAATAAGAGTGGTCGCTCCTTTTGTAGAAAACAGGGTTACTAAT
>JAQIXW010003634.1:0-12834 GCA_034700685.1 Willowsia buskii | reverse complement strand
ATCGAATACATCGTTTTTAAAAGGATTATTATTATTGTTGTAATAAGAAATCGCCTTCCAGCAAGAAAGAAAAAAATATATATTTCTATCCAGTTTTAACAAAGAAATTCAATATATTAGATTGCATTGTATATTTGACCAATTCATGCATGTACACTTCGTTTTACTTAAATTGGCCTATTCACAATTTGCTTTTTCTGGTTATTCTTCAATGTTCTTCCAACACTTTCTTTTTTATAGGTAGAGTCTGGATTAAAGAAAGATGAAAAAAATGAACCAAAAATCAGGAATGGAAGGAATAAATGTTAATAGTTGGGTATGAAATGGGCATGTCCAAGTTTTTGATCATCATCTGAGCGGATTTTCGATTGGATTCTGTGTTCTTGTTATTTTGATTCTTTTTTATTATTATTTGATTTCATTATAATGTCTTGCTCGTCAATTTCGTCATAGATGGGCAGAAGCAACAAGTGTACCACTACCTGGTATTAAGCACATATATTATCTCGCTTTGAGGTAGTATGAATCTGATGGTTTTTGTGTTTTGTTATGTCATGGCATGCGATCTTTCACAGAGATACAAAGCCAAATACATGAAAAGGCAGGTAAGAAGAAGAAAAGACAAGCACAGGATTACCATCATCAAAGCAAGAGAAGAATTTACTATTGTCAGTATTTTTCATTAGAAAATCTATCGAATAAGAATGATGAACAGTGGAGAAAAGGAAGAATGCCCAAATATCTGTGCATATCAATGACTCAATAAATTATTCAAAAGCGATTTTTTAGCTTCTTTTCTTCAGATATCAATAACAGAGAGAGAAAAACGAATGAACTGAGCCAAACCCCCTTTTGCTCGCCTTGCATCCATCTTCCCTACCTACCTGTTGCATTGCTCAGCTTTATT
The DNA here is from genome assembly GCA_034700685.1 of Willowsia buskii. Taxonomy (NCBI): domain Eukaryota; kingdom Metazoa; phylum Arthropoda; class Collembola; order Entomobryomorpha; family Entomobryidae; genus Willowsia; species Willowsia buskii. The sequence continues at coordinate 11,927 of JAQIXW010003634.1, read as the reverse complement.
TTTTATTTTTAGATAAAACATGCTTCATGATGATCAATAGGATGAAATCGTGATAAAACTGACTTGGTGACTGACTGATGAATTTTCCCTTGAATAATTTTTGCTGTAAATACATTCAGACATTCTTGAGGTGATATTTTCATGACATATTATACTGAAGATGTTTTCCCACTTACCTTAGATTATATTAAGCATCTCTAAATTCTATGTATATTTTCATCATCATCACGAACACACAGTTTCTTTTCCTTTTTATTAAAAATTTATAATAATGCAGCGAATACAATTTAAAATACTACACTGCCATAATCTCTGCCTTTATATCGAGCCTGAGATTAGCCTTGAGGCCTTGTTTGTTTCAAAAGATGAAAAGAATTTGTACCATTTTTGGTAGTTGCGTTTTTCTAATCTCTCCGATTATTAAGATAGTTGATGTGATGTAGCTTGAAGGGAGAAACTTTGTGTTCATTGATACGTTTAACAAAATGATTTAGCTTAAACTCTACAGCCTTTAGTTATCGACCATATATTTTGTTAGTAAGAGTGCATTTAAGATTTAGTATAAAATGTAATGTTTATTAATCAGTGATGAAAATAGATGAAACGATGATGACGGCTACCGAATATCTTCCCTCCTAGTCGTGGACCGCTAAAGATTGTAAATGAGCATCGCAATTACATTTGATATGGATAAATGACGGTGAGCAACCCTGCCCAACTTTCCCATTAACTTTTAAACAACAAAGATGAATTACCATTTCATGTAGTATATGATTACTTACTACTGCCGTCATTTTATTATCATAGCTGAGCATACACAACGTACTCTTTCTCTAGTAACATGTCTCTCTCTCAACAACTGACCAAAGTCAGACTCCAATTTGTAAACATCGCTTCGTAAACAGGAGACCCGTTGCATACATTAACACTTATGTAATATTGATATATTATAATATGCTTTAACTTTAAAGCGTGATATCTGTGCGGTTATGGTGGTACATGGTACATTGTATGCATAACAGGATCCTTTGCGATAGTTGTTGATATTGCCCTTTTCTGTGCGTGTACTACGCACGAGATGCAGTATAGTAAGCGAATACTTTAGCAGAGTATAGACATAAAGATGCGTACGAGTATGAAGATGTTGATACGACACTGTCATTGTCAGTCTAGTGATAACAGCTCAGAATTACACTTCTGGTGAAGCGCGGTTAGTTTACTGAGAAGATAGGTATGCGCTATGACTTAACGAAAGACTTAACGTGTCTTGTCAAGCCAGTCAGCTTGGTTGTATGTATATGAAATTCTACTCCTGATGAACTCTCCACATAATGTTAATACGAGTATAGCTCACTAACCCCTGCATCTTGACTGATTGTATAATTTCTAGAATAATTTAATCTGACTTTAAAATATCAGTATCATTTATTTTCCACACCACCTTTTCAAGATTGGTAAAAGTTCAGGCCTACGAAGCCGACTCATCTCACAGGTATTTTTCATTTTGACTCATTTGATTCATTAAGTTCGTTAGAGAGGCTACATGAAAAGTGGCAACGACTATTGAGTCGGTCATTCATAAGTCGGGCTGATGAAAATAATGTTATCCTATTAGAAGGTCGTGTCAAAAGATAGAATCTGATGAATATCTCAAAAAAAAACAACATAAAAATCACAAAATGTGATACAGTCTTTAAAGCCAGTGTCTGTTAGCATAAAATATCTGAGCTATTTCAACCTTGATTTCATCATCAAATCAATTCTCATCGTTATCATGGTTTGATGAAACCCCCATGGCTATTATTTCTAACGTTTATCCCATTTTCTTGAACAACTCCTTTTTTAGACAGAATTATCCAAACATTCTCTCAAATTCGAAACGTCAGCTCTCATAATGCTGCGACAATCCTTAAAGAAATCCCAATAAACTCATCTCCATCAAAAAACCTCAACTTATTGACATGCATACAATCTACCATCTACCTCTTCTTTTCCTACGATGTTGCATACATCATACATCGAAAGTTGTCATTTACCGTATGAATAAATAACATTATTAAACTCGCCACCACCTCTTCCCATCATTGACAAAACTAAAAAAAAGATTATTAAAAATTAACAGCCGCAAAATCTTCTGTCGATGAGATGGTAAAAGAGTATGCTTTTTTGTCGCTCTTCTCGCAATCGTCTTTATCTCAAATTGTATAGAGTTTGGTTTTGCGTATTATTATAGGCAACTACATATTATGCAAGTATATCTATTCTTGACAAGGATTACCATTAAAAATTATTATTTGTTCTGTCGTGTTCTCTCTTCTCGTCAAGTACAACGGATTTGAAAGAAAAACATCTTTCAAGCCTTTAGCTTTTTTGTGAGATATGGTTCCACTGCATTATGGATTTTTTCATTGCAATGATGGTGCTTGAAAAAAGATGGTTATGGTTTGTGGTAGAGAATGAAATGCTTGGTTAGTTCTGAAGAAGCAAATGAGTAAAATAACCCTTTCCCACTACTGCTTACCTTTTTTATGCATACAAAAAATAAAAATATGAAATCTATAATATTATGTCTTTCTGTATTATGTACCTTGCCTGGCGTACAGCAGTCTACGCTATTTTTATGACTGTCTAAATTTTTGTGATTTATTTTATCTTTTAAAAAAGATTTCCTTCCTTGGTTTAAGCAGAAGTAATGATGATGGGTACGGTACGATATTCCACTGACTGGCCCATACACAATTCCATTTTGGATACATAGAAATTTCGAAAGCCTTTCTTGAGCATTTCACACTGAAGCTAATGAAAAGCGGATAGTTTTAAGTAGACTTAATAGTTTTTAGTTAATATTTAACAATTCGCATTCTTTCCATTTTTAACGACTCAACTTAAACTTATAAACTCTAAAATATCCTCTTCCATCAGTTAACCGAATATATATATATGTGTACCTATCTATTGTATCTACACAAGGGGAAAAAATCTTGACTTTTTTGCACCAATACTAAAAACAGTTAAAATCGCTGTTCAACAGATCCCTTCTACCTAAAAATCATGATGACTATGTACTCTTTTTATTTAGGCAATGCTACTTTCCTTGTAAACTTACAATATTATATCTGTCTATTACTGCTTCACAATTATGGGTAGATGGTAGATACTTCAGTCAGTGTTAAATGAAACAGGTACTTCTAATCAAGCATCTATCAACACATATTCCACATATTTATAGTTTTTTTTTGTTACACTGCGAGGCAAAGTCATACCATCAAAGCAAATTATCCTAAGATTCTGCAAACTCATTTGACAATTAAATACCTCTTTCGTTAAAAGATAAGCCATCTCGATTGCTAAGACCACATGGGGAGACGTAAGAAAGAAAATAATGCATTGCTACAGCACAACCTTTGTGCAGAAGGCACAGACCCAGATGAGAATACAAAATGATTGCTTCTCGGTGTGTGTGTGTGTATCTCTATGCGCGCTCTTTCTTTAGAAACCTTTTATTCTACGTGTATCCTGTAATCACAGCAGAGCATCTCTCTTTTTATGTCAAGTTGTCCTACAATATTGATTGATCTGTCTGCTGCTTATTGTTCTAAAAATTCCTCTTGGGTTGGAACGCACCACCGCAAGGTTAGTAGCGTACGTGTGCGCACAGGATGCTGATCAAGGAATTCTTCTTTGAGATTTAAAATTGAGAATTTTTCGATAGATTTCATGAATGATGGGAGATGCAAAAGCGATAAGAAGCGGAAGCACAGATTTAGACAGCAGAGTGAAAAATTGTCATGAAAAAAATTTTGTTTTTAAATTACCTTGTCGAAGATTTTCTGCAATCCCATAAAGCCCCAAAAGTTCCTTCATCGTGTTCTCCGCAAACTCATTCATTGAGTTTGACGCACCAACCAAAGACTGAAGATTGATTCCTCCACTTGCATTTCCTCCATTTCCAGATAAGCTCGCTTGTAAAAGTTGTGAGCTATCGTTATTGCCTATATTATGCTGATGAAGCATTGGACTACTGCTTCCCCTTTGCGTGGCCATTTGATTGAAGTGAGTTGGGCTACTACTGGAACCGGGACTTGCTGCGTGGCCGTGCATATTATTCTTATCTGGAGTTAAGGAGGACGGTCGATGTGAACCACGCTCTTCCTCATCTTGCTCATTACTACTGTTATTGTTGAGATTATTACTACTAGCGCTATTGTTGTTACTATTACTGCTATGGCGGAGATTATAATGGTGATGGCTACCGCTGCCGCAATTGTTGTTGCTGTTGCTATTATTGTTACCGCTACTGTTATTACTACTACTGCTCGTTGTGGAGGAATCCCCTCCTGGAGGATTCAAATTATTATCGAGATGATGATGACTTCGACCAAGTCGTAAATCAATTCCCATTGAGCCAGGTAGTCCCATTATGGGGAGCCCACTGATATTATGAACTGCTGCTGCAGGGTCATTGCCAGCGGCTGCAGCCGCCGCTCTAGCTGCCATTGCAACTTGATGGGAAAGATAAGAGGAGGGATCTGCCATAGGATCTATGTTGTTATTCAAATTGGTCATGAAACTCTGAATGGCAGAGTGGATAGAGGAACTGTCTTGTTTTGCTTTCTTCCATAAGCGCCTCGAATCTGGATGAAGGAGCAATGATCAAGTATAATTTCAATTAGCGTATGTGTGGCTCTCTTCACACCTTGTTCAATTTACACACGTTACGTATGGATTATATGAGGTTTTGCACGCAATGGTAATAACTGTAATAATATGGAAACGTTTTTAGTTGAAAATTAAGAACAGCTTACCATTTTGAACTTCACTGAGGTCAAGAGGTCCGTCACGATGAGGAAACACAGAGCTTGCCTCCTCATCTTCAGAGCCATCTTCGTCGATGCGGTGACGATGGTCATTATTGCTATTTAGAGCACGATTTGCACTGTCATCATTCTCATGCAACCGTGATGGAAATCGTTTACCACAATCACCACCGCCGTCAGCCTCGTCTGTATCATCGTCATCTTCATCATCATGTGTAAATCCGTTTCTCCGTTTTGAAGAAATAATTACAGGGTGCTCGAGCTCTTCGTCATCCTCCTCATCATCTTCTTCCCTCAAATTGTCGTCTTCATCGTCACCATCATTGTCCTCATGATGGTGTTGTTTTAATCTCAACGGTTGTTGCTCAGATAATCTTTGGCGAAGTTTCATCCCGACGTTATGTTGCTCACCGCTTGCTGCCGCGGCGGCGGCTGCGGCAGCCGCTGCTTCTTCCTCATCTGAACCAGCATACTCGGTGATATTACGGGGCTTAAAGTTCTTCCTTTTGTTCTTTCTTGACGAGGATGATGAGCAACTACTTGACAAGGGGGTGGGCGATGAGGTGTTGTTCGGCTTGTTATTATTATTTGATGCTGCCAAGCTCAAGTCGCAGCCCATTTCACTAATTAAATTATTATAAAGATGAAACATTAGAAAAAAACAAACCAACAGTAAATATAGCGTGAACAAGTGTACGTCGAAAGGATGGGAAATCTGAACGCACGTTTTCGAGTCAAGTCTTTACTGCTCGCTTCGTTGATTTTCGGCAGTTTAGCCTTGTTATTTCATTAAGTTTGAAAAGAAAAATGAAAAGAACCAGAGTCGGCAGATTTTTTTTTGTATAAATGTTCTTTAAACGTGCTTGCACTCACAAGACACGCGTATCTTAAATAGCCAAGGACAAATAATTTGGCTGAATGATAGCCATTGCGAAGAATAATTTGTAGCTAGAGGAATTGAGACTTTTTCACGCAAATGATCATGACATGTTGAGAGGGATCATGAATGGCAGAAAATTTTGAAGAATAGCATAATAGACATTTGTAGCTTACCTATTACTACAGCTTGTGTTCTCATCTTCACTGAGGTTAAGATTAGCGTCGGAGTCCATGACGGAGCATTCTATGGAAAAAATAAGGAAATTAACGATCAACTTTGGTGTAGAATTTAGATAAGAAAATGAGTTTTGGCCTATACTGGTTTTGTCGTTTTGCACAGCATTATTCCGATATTCTTTCGTGGACTGAAGTAAAAGTGCGCACATTTATTGTACAAGTTCATTGTATTAATAACCCATGTGTATGCATATTATTTTTTATGGGGAAACATAAGAATTTCCTGCTTCTAAGAAATCCCGTTTTATAAAAAGGCATACGACTGCTTAGTCAAATTCTTTTAGATTTCATGAGAATTTGAGAGTTTATGTTTTGCATGAATTGTAATTAACTGGGCTACAACATTCCTGCCAAAATATATATTTGTATGCATATTTTTTATTTTGTAAAATGTCGAATGTCTCACTAAAAATAGAGAGATTCTGAGGCTAATAATTTTCTTCAATAGCTTTAAGTTTAGTTACTTTTGCTTATACATAGGTTTTTTGCAGTTTATAGAATTTACCTGAAGTAGGAATATCCTGGCCAGCAGTTCTCATGAAATACATTCCAGCAATGGTTGACATCGTACCACTCACACTTTAACTTTTTCAGTAACGGTGGCACAGCACATATGTGCCTGTCTCAACGATTGTTTCAAAATTCACAAAATTTCTGTTTGAATTCACTTCACGAATCGGGTTGCATTGTTTGATGATTTATGCCCCTTTCGCCGTAATATTCATTTTCCTCTAGGACGGAATATTATCATATTCTGTATCATTGGCATAATTATTGATATCAACTTTCAATGTCACAGTTATTGTTGTCAGCATTGTCATTTCTTATACAGAATCGACAAGAAAGGGGAAGTAAAAAAGAACGAGAACTGGATCACGCGTAGTTAAACAAACGCATTCACGCACGTTTTTAAGGGTTGGTTATGCTGCGTCTGCTATTACAGATACTACCAGCAGGTATGGGAAAATTATGCAAATCACTTCCAATAAAATATTCCCATCTGCCAATAGTCATCATTGAAAGATGAACAAAATCAGAAGAAACTAGGCAAAGGGGTGAATGAAGATGCAAGCAAGCACATAACACAGTTTTTTGCTTCGTTTGGTTGGCTGGCTGCCTCGTTCGTTGGTGCTGATTTCAATTCTCATTCATTCACAGCTCAGTTAACCCTGCAAGACAAAAGGAAAATGAACACATTAGTTTTCATTCTTATCTACATACATTCATTTATTTTAAAATTATTTATATCATTTTATTGAAATCAATAAGCTGTCAATGGCTTCTGTCCGTAATTTACATGAATGTCTGTTCGTTTACCGATATAATGTGTGCATAGAAGGTAGCCAATAAAAACTTTGTTCTCCGTTTCGAAACTTTTTTCAAAAGTTATGACATGAATTTATAAAATTTACGTTCAGATCATGTATCACATCAAAGTAATCATAACGCATACAAATAAATGTTAAATAGTTAAATAATATGTATGAATATATAAACAGTCGTATTTCTTTCTGTTATGGAAAAAATGTACAAGCACATCACATTTTTCAATTTATCGATGACTTATGCATATAACGCTTTAATGGGCTATGATGTACTAATGCTTGGATTCTATGCAAAGTAGCAGGATTAATGCAAATTAGGTGTTTAAATTATTGAGAAAAAAATGAAGTGAAAAGAAAAAAAGTCAGTGACACTAGCAGCAGTACCACACCACACCGCCACGAACATTATCATCATGCCTTCGTGTTCAAAAGAAATATATTGAAATAAAAAAATACTAATAAATGTTTTTTTTTATAAAGTTTGTACCACCGTCATCATTGCAAGCAATATTATTATTAGCCTGCAGCGTACAAGACCAAAAATTTGAATTCATCTTTTGCAGGCATCAAATATGAATGGGAGATATGAGGATGATAGTGATCGTGATCGCATATTCCTAATGGAATCCATTAATCAATCAGATACAGCACATGGAATACAAGGGACTCACTCATTCAGAAATATTTAAATACTTGCTTCGTTCAAACTGTTTTGTCGTCGTCAGTATACTCGTATTCGCTAATAAACGTCGCTTATTCAATAACAGGGTACCAACATCATAAAACACGTTCTTTATGCTTTCTATAGCTGCTAAGCATTTTGTATGTAACTTGTCACAACGTCACCCATAAGTCAAACATGCATTTTTCGGAAACGCCAAACCAGGCTTTCATAAATTTTCCTCAGAAGACTTTGAAAATTGTGTGAGAATATTTTATGAACACACTTTTGTGGTTTTATTTATTCACTTGAAGATGATTCTGCTCAATTTTTATACAACTTTCGAACATACTTTGGAAAAATAATTACCTGACTAGATACACTTTTTCATGAATGTCTGATAACCAACCGCGAGGTAAAATCAAACATTACAACCAAACGAGGAAAATTTAATGAGCATACATCTTGAATTCATGCATGGCAAAGTAAAAATCTTTTGACGCGTTGACACAAAACACAAGAGTAAACGGAAAACGAAACGGAGGAAACGAAAACAAAGCAAAATGTGGGAATATATGGCAGTATGAAATATAATGGTAATGGTAATCATAATACTGTAAAATCAAGTCATACGAAGAGGGAAAAATACTTCAAAGCAAGAAAAGAACTTGCCGCAGTTTTACAAGAAGCAAGCTAGGTTATGTAGTACTTCAATTTTTCATAATAAATATTCATGTGACTAAGCATTATAGCGCATAAAGGGCATTTTTGGAGTCTTCTTTTGATAATGATGTGTGTGTGCTGGCTGAATGTCGAACGAACGAAGAACGTACTACTACCGCATCTCTTGAAAAAAAAACTGGTGTAAAGCTTTGTGAATAATAAGCAATTTAAGTTTCTAAAAAAATGAAATGAAATACTGGCTCGCTTTTTTCTCTTTTTTATTTTTTAAGAAACATCACGTATGTTCTAAAGTAGACAAACAACAACAGGAAAGTATGAGAGCAACAACAAAATGAGCTAACGAATATACGATACGTGTATTTTACGAATGAGTTTACTTAATATTATCATCATTTGACATTGAGGCAGAGACGATCTAAGTTTGTGGAATATTTGGTGAGTAAAGAGTTTACATGGTTAAATAGCTTCATAAGTAAAGGAAAGTAATCTGAACGTGTTTTCTCCTTTTCTTCTGGATACAAAGCGCCGCCGTTGCGTTGTGGCTATGCGTTCCTTCTCTATGTATTTACTAATGGCATGCTCAGCTAACTAGTGCACCTACCATCACCAGCACATAGCTTCACTTTTATTCATTCATATTCATAAGCACACAATTACAACAATACATGTAAAATATGGAAGGGAAACTGGTTAAAAGTCGTAAAAATAATGAAAATGAAATAATAGAATAAAACGGTGTTTTTTGTATGTGTCTTCATATAGCATAAGATGAAAATGTGGACTCGTTACACGAAACACTGGATTTTTTGTAATCAAAGTGATGACCCTTTTACTCTCAAGTCTTTGCATGTAGATGAATATGAAAAAACTTGGTAAACTGCGAGCACACACAATGAACACAAATATATTTTATGGAATCATGTGTGTTTGATTAATATATATTTTAATGATGCAGAGACAACAGAGAGCAGAGCTGCTTTTAGAAGATTCCATTCAAAACTCCGTTTTTAAAGGTAACGGTGAATATTAAAAATTATGCATGTGCGTTTTATTCAGCTCTGATAAAACTCATTTGCATATATCATTACACCGAGTACATATGCACGGTGCTTTTATTTATACGTGCATCTATGCAGTCACCTTGTTATTACAACATTTCGTTTTTTGTTCATTCAAAAGAATTTTTAATTCTCGAAAATACTAATAAATCATCGACTATTCTGAACACTAAGCCTTTCATTGTGTTTAAATCAGAACAGTATGATTTTCTGATGTTGGGACTTGGTACTGTTTTTCCTCTTTTGTAAAACAAAATAATGCAAGGCAACTTTTTTTCTCTTTCCTTTGACATCAAAATTTTACCTGTTTGTTTGAGTGAAAGCATAATTTGAGTGAAGTTCTTGAATCTTCAAACCTAATCACTAGCACTTTTTCAACTTTTAAAAATACTGTTCAAACGATTCCAATGGACAAGAAAAAAGTGTATGCACATATTATTGTCAGTAAAGTTGGTTGTTTTGTCTTGGATTGAGCTTTATCAACTTTTCCTTTTTAATCAAAATTTTGATTGCATCCCACTCCACTAACACTGAACTATATACTTTTTTCTGCTTTGACATGTAGTGCATCAGGAATTCAGTAATTCACCCCACCATCACCCGACACGCGTTTCTTCAATCATTTGATCGAAGCCACAAAACAACAGGATCACGTATAGTTAATTTATTCATACAGATAGCAGACGACGAGGAGAAGTTCAAAATGTAAAAAGGGTTGTAAAACTATTATCATTCATCAACATCACTTAATCTGAATAAAAGTCTTGAGCAATAGCGTAGTAGTGCACTTTATTCGGACGGAATATGATACGCACACGATGATAATAATTCATATTGTTCCACTCCACACACGAAACATAATGTACTGTGCATGTATTTAATATGCATACATGCTTAGTAAAATGTAAATCACAGGAACCTACACCAACATTGTCATCCTTCTCATCATCACGATAATCACTAACAGGAAAGCCCTTCTTAATGCATCCTTCCTATTTTTTTTACTACAATCCACTCAAACTTTTTTTAATATCAAAAGGGGAAAATAGGATTTCAAGAGTTTTCCAGAGTTTAGATTTGAAAAAAAAGTTATTAAGACTCATAAAATTACTAAGAGTATAGAATGAGATCAAACGAAGCATGTGCACATGATGATAATGCCGGCGCACATACTTATTCTCTTATATACTGGAACTTGGAAACCACTATAAAACAGAGTTTATCACGGTATAAACCACACAATACGTAATAAATATTCTACTGATTTGACAGCACTGTCCATCACTCGGATTTCTTTGAAGTAATAACCGGGGTAAAAGGATAAATGTATAGCTGTTGCTTAAATGGAGTATTCGCGGCCACTCATAAATCCGGGGGATTATGAAAACAGCGAAGAATGCACTCTTTTTTCAATAAAAAATCCTTATAGTTGCACCCAAAATATTATGTGTCCTGTGATATCAGAACTCGTCCGGAAACACACTCACTGTATAAAAATAATTAACGCACAGATCAAAAATTGAAGCTACATAGATGACGTTAACTCGTACAATGTAAGAATTTTATGTATCAGTGACTCTCCTAAATATGATCTAAGCGAGCAAGCAAAGCACGTAATAGCATGAATGAGAAGATCACACTCACAAGATGCTGCTCTACACATTCACAAGCATAAAAAATGATCACTGCTGCGGTGCGTACGACGATGTTGCTGCTTCCACAGCAGTTTTCCAAGTGAACTTGGCTCAACTCAAGTTTAAGGGATTTTCCCTTTTCCAAGCATTATCACATCATAATCGCCACTATTACCAGCAGCATCACTAACACCACCGTGAGTTTACTACGTCGAGAAGAGGAGACAGATCTTAGACCAAGGGAACGAAGTTGTTGTGTAGCGGTACCCTTTTTCACTCCAAAATATCGCATAGTAAAAAGTGAAAAAGAATGATGCGCATACACGATGCGTAAGAATATGATGTGGTGCAGACGGGGATGATGATGAGGCAAGCGTAGGAAATAGTAGTAGTAAAAAAGCAACTCCTCTCTAACTTTTATTTTATGCATGTAAAATGTGCAGCTAAGCTCATACACATTGTCGTCTGCCTGCTCATCTCTAACACTGAATTGTCGATGAACCCATCATGTTCCAGTCTGCATTACAGACATGACTGCCTACTCTAATGTAATATTATAAGTGCATCTCTCTATTTAGTTCAAGGATATCGGTCACCGCACTTAATATGTAATGCAGCCACAAGATCATCAA
>JAQIXW010003633.1:0-12834 GCA_034700685.1 Willowsia buskii | reverse complement strand
TCACAAGCATTCCAAATTTTTTCGTTTATTACTAATATAAGTAGACAAGTGGCACTGCTTGTTTATGTAGTTTGAATTCGCTTCCAGTTTTGTATAGATTTTGTGTGTATTGTGGCAGAGGGATTGCTTCACAGAAACTATACACTTCATATAGAAGCAGTGAAAGCATGAGACGTTTCTGCGAGGAGAAAGTGGGCTTTCCCACAGAAGGAGAATTTTCTTTCCAGTTGTACCAGTAGTACATTCATTTACTTATATCTATATGCGTACGCAACGCTAACATTTATCAACTTACATGTATATGTAGTCTATCATTTATATGAATATATAGCTATCTGTGCCTATAGAACATACCTCTATAAACCTAGCATATATATGTAAATGTACAAACATTGTTCTCCATTCTAGATATGTATTTCAGCATTTTAATACACAATCCCATAAAACTTGTATCTCGATATTTACTAGCATACTTACAACACCATTTTGAGCAAACTGCATACAAGGGAGATTAAAGCTTGCTTTTATTCCACTCATTTCACTCTCCCAAGTATCAGTCCATATTTTACACAAAATATCATGCTCAAATTACCAACTACTTTTTTTCTCTTTCTCTCTCGTTAAACAGATGTTTAAAAAGTAATAAATATTACTGCATACCGTATCTTCCACCCAGTTGGAGTATATGAAGTGCCTTTCATCAAGGTGAAAGGATTATCATATTTTGTAAATTGCTATGCTTTCTTGTTTTGCTAACTTCTCTATGTCTGGTTTCTTGCCAAAAATGTAAAATGCTTAAAATATTTTTCTATGATGTATCATATCAATCCCACGAGAGAGTGGGTTTACCCTTTTTCTAAGTCTACTCCCAACCAATTTAGCGTCTATTCAAAGCAATTCACCCTCTCGAATACAAGTATTTCATTTATACAGCAGTATAAGTGGCATGTACACGATGATGCCATACTGGTGATAATGGTAAGAAGATGATGGTGGTTGGTTGCTTGGTATGTACAAAGACTTTTGGCATCATCATTAACTAGAATAATCTACGTATCATAAATATAATACTTGCTCCATATAACTACACAAAATAAATAAGTCAGACGACAGACATCCTAGCCAGCCTACTTTCATAAAAATAATATGTATAGCATATCATCACAATCGCTCAAACAAGTAGAAGTAAACTACATCATGCATACAATAATAATCTGCCGGCAAGTTATCTTGATATCAGGGGTTGGATGCACGTACTGGCAAACCGTACCACTTTCTCTTTGCGTTTTTTGAGAAGCGCATCATAAAGTCGTAAATTACGCTTTTTCACATAAATACTCCAGCAACTACAGCTATCAGCATGCTAAAAAAAAATATATGAAACGCAAACGCGTGTTCTTGCACCACACTTGTACATGTTTTTTTTTCCTTCCGTCATAAACTTATTATCCTTCATCATACCCATACCCTTTTCCAGGATCCCCCAACACAAACAATCACATTATTTTCTAAGGGTATCATTACGAAGTCATGTTACACATAAAAATGTATCTGTAGCCATATCTCAACCCACATCCGTGCTCTACACCAACAATTTTCATAAAAGCATGTAAATTGCGAGCTGAGCTTCGTGACGGCATGACAAATAAAATAGAAAATTACATTATGGCGAAATTTGTATGCATGCTACATGACAACGAAGTTTCAACTCCCTTGATAGCTATTAGGAGTATACGTACACATGTAATTGTGTAGCTTCGCTTTCTCTTCCTGTTCGCCAAACAACATTTTCGTACTACCGATATATAGGATATAGACTATCTGTTCGAGTAATTACCTTCCGCTTTCATGCTACTTCAGGTACGCCAAAAAGCAACCAACCAAAGGGGTACATTTTGGAATAGAGCTTTCTAACATGTTGAAGTTATATTCTTCAACAGCAATTAAAACCAAATGTCTTCATCGATTGAAAATATCGTCTGAAGATCTTATATGGTTTCGTTTTCGTATCATAATATGGCATTTGCAACCAAGCGAAATATCCACTGATTAGGTAGGATAAACACGTACTATCTGAGTTAAAAGAATGATCTACAATAGTATTGGTCTTGTGCTCAGAATCGCATCTTCAAAACGTAAATCACTCCAAGGAAAGCTATCACCAAGTCGGAAATAGCCAACATAAGTAAACGCTGCAAGTGACCATAATGAGTAGCTGAAGCAAGTTATGTTCAGTGTTCAAAAATCCTTGAGATATTTATTAATGCAAGCAGGTAAAATGAAGTCATATGTACGTGGAATATATAGTGGAAGTGGAGCAGAGAGCAGAGATAGTTTAGAAACACGAAATCATTCAAAATGCATGAGTATTTGAGGTGTAAAGTAGAGTAGCATGTAAATACTGGTAAAGCCAACATGAAAAGATCATAGGGCATGTTAGTAAAAGCTAGGAACACTCTCAAAATTTACCGTAAAACTGTCTGAGCACGAGCAATCCATTGATAAAAAGTAATCAGAAAGAAGGGAAAGGAAGGAGAAAGTGGCAATAAATATAAAACACTAACAAAATCGATGAGCACAGGTCTTTTCTTTAGCATTATTTTTTACAATGAAAGCACGAGTTGCGTGCCTCAATCTTACCACCACTCTCACAGATCTGATCATACATTCAATCAACGTTCCCAATGAGAAACTCTTTATTTCCTCCATGGTGAATCGCATCTACCACACTGGCGGCGTCATACTTTCTAAATCGTACATACATTTAGGCAAGAACAATGTACGCAATGAATCACGTACAAAAGCTCATATAGTCTCCTTTCCTTCCATCGCGAACATTGTTGATGTAATATGTGCATGGGCAATTTCCATCTACCACTGGTAACTGACTGACACACAAAATACCACAGAGGAACGGTGTACCACCTCCACCACCACATTTATTACCACAAGCGGCAGTATCACCATTTCATCTCTTTTACTCAAGAGATTGCCTTGTTGAAATAATATATGGATTAAGGATCATTTGCCCATTTACTTTCAACTCAGGCGTAGCGTGCTTTTGCTTTCCTAGCTTCCACCTTCCAAATCTTTCCTACATGAAATAATAATAATAATAATAACATGAGTGAAAGTTTGTGAGTGGGAATGCAATGAAAACAATCTTGCCAATTTAACAAGATACATGACGCGGTGGTAGAAAATGCAGTACCCTTTTACGAAAATTGAAGGAAAATCATTTCATAAATGGTTAATTTGAAGGAAGTAACAGATAGGCTATCTGAAAGCCATACTAACGAGACCCATAATGGGTTAGTACTGGACTCCTGTGATTCTTTAGCATGATGCCTCACTCCACCCAAATTTTTTCACTTTAGTTTTCTCATTAAATTCAGGATGCAGGCATGTTACGCTTTTTGTGTTCTCAGCTAACGTTATAGAGTACTCGTTGACACTAAGGGAATGTAAAAAAAAAACTTATTTTATCTAATAAATTGCATAAAGCCCTGTGCCAATCTTTAATAGACTACCGTCTACTCATAGTTTATAAACATAATTACATAGAACAAAAAGGAAGCGCAATGATGATAACACTATATATATAAACATTTAGCAAAAACGTCATGCTTTCTAGTTTGACTCAATGATTTATTTTGTCAAGGCTCGCTCGATTTTTACTTTCTCCGCCCATGCAAGTGATGAAAGACATTAGAGACCAAATGCTTTACATTTCCTCAGTTACCTGTCTGGGTAAACGATTGAGGAACGCAAAGCGCAACTGTGGAGTGATTAATAGGCTAGCGCTTTAAACATTAAATGACACACATGAACGGGATACAAAGAGAGATGCCCTGAAAATATCAAATTCAACGGGAGCGCAACGGGAGGTAAAAGTCTGCTTTCACTTTCCACACCCATCTACCACCAGTTTTCCGCCTATTTTCCGAGAACACTTACCAGTAAGTAATGATGATGGAAGTCTCATCATCATCATCTTTGACAACGGAGCCTACCAACCACACAGCATTAAACATGCCGTGGGTACCTTATGTATTTTTTTGGAGCTTACCTATTTACCTACATTTGCCAGCAACGAGCACTTAAACTTTGCGAATCGCGAATAGTACGAATGGCGGAGAGGAAATAATTCGAGCGATAAATTACGCTGAGGAATCCGTATTCCGTCGCTGGCTGATCCCGATCATGAAATAGGTACATGTATGTATATGGCGAAATATACAAGATTGCAAAAATGTCAAGTCAAGTCACATTTATGTATCTATCAACACCTACGTACGGGCATATGTAGTTAGGTATATAAGTACATCAGTATATAAAACTACGTCAAACGAAAGTAACTTATAATTTAAGCACATCTCACATTTACGACCATGCCGTAATCATTTTGGTTATAATTCTGTCTATCTTTTTAAAAATATTTTTTTATAAAACATTTTAACTCTTTTTGGTGTACTTGTGTTAATTAAAAATGCGCCTACGTCATACAGCGTTGCATCACCACCAGTCCCCCCGAAGATGCATAAAACAAAACAGAAACACTGTTATTGTTTGAGCAAAAAACTTTGTCTAGGCAGCCCGCACTTAATATGCACATATAAATGGAACAGCACAACCTGGATGGAACTCATTTTATTTTATGACCGTATGAAGAAAAGAAGGCATTCCGGATATTGAAACGAAAGACAAAAATACTACTTACTCTTACTATACATAGTACTCCAAGTACTAGACTATGAGAGACAACCCGTGGAGAACCATTGTGAATGCATAATGTTTTGAGTACTTTTTTCTCCATACTCTATAATGCCACCTGAAAGTTTTCCTGGACTGTTATTTTGTACTATTAGATATACACACAATATATACAATACAGCTTATTCTTGAGAGATAGGAAGACCAGTTTTGTGCTCGATTCTTAAAATAGAACAGAGATGGGGAAATTTACTACCATTTTCGTTCAATATGTGTCTAGTTGTGCCTTGCATATAATGTTGGTCACCAGTCTCACTTCTAGTCACATTTATTTTCATCGCTTCAAAACATTGACGACAAGGGAAATTCACAGAAGAAAATCTTTTGTAATGAGCTTGTTCTGTTTAGAAACAGAAAGCTCCAACGACACACGTTCAATCGCAATCCTACAAGAAGGCAATGTAAAAAAAAAGGCATAGGATCATGGAATGAAAGCCTACTACGGACTGAAGGTATAACGGTATATGTAATATAGCTTAGCTAAGCTTGAAAAAAATGTTTTGGAAATGAAATGAAATAGGAGCATCCAACAACAAAATTGGCAGTTTATGTCTACCGAATAAAAAGTAAACACTCCGTCAAGACGGGTTTGTTCACAAGTACGACATTAAATTGTGAAGAATGAAAGGCATACCTCAGACACGGCATTAAACTCAAAGTTATTTTTCTTTTTGATGGAGAAAGTTCACAATGTCATCGCCTAACCTTTGTATGTATTCCTCAAACGAAAATGAGGTTACTCTATAGGGCAAAAACAAAAAAAAAGGACGTGATGTTCTATATGTCAGGAGAAAAAGTACTTAATTTATTTAATCCTACTTTTAACACGAAAAATACAACTGAATCGGACATTATTTCATCTAATTTACGAAGTATTATGCTTGGAAAACAGTAGCGTCAAAGTATTAACTACCTAGACAAAAGGTTTACAAAGCAAATCGAGTGTCTTTTTTGGTCCATACGATTAATTCCAATATGACGATTGACAACTTACATGATTTAAATACAAAGAAGAATTTATTTTTGAAATAAATCCTGATCATTTACCCAAATGTAACATTTTTAGTACTGTAATGATTGCTTAGCATGACATGACCCAAGGAGCCTTTGCAAGAAAAGTATTGCAACATATCGAGCATATCTAGGTACGTCATTGGAGTTTTCACGAGAAAGTGAATTCTAACACTTATCAGTTTACAGTATTTGTTTAAATTTAGGTATGTCATCATTGTATTGATTTAATGAGAAGATTTATTCTGGTACTTATAGGAGTATACATAACTTGTATAGTGATAAGCCTGGCCATAAAATCAGACATTTCATGGATATGTATGCTATCTCGCACTTCAATTTTCAATCCATGCTCTAAATAGTGAAGACCGAATCGGAAAATGTATCGTATTTCACGGTATCTCTTCCAAGAAAGACATTAATAGTATTTTACATGCAATGCCATTAATAAGCTACACACATTTTCAACTGACATTTAAGAGGATGTTTTTTAAATCCTTTGCTTTTAAAAAGAAACTAAGCCTCGATATTGGAACAACGACTAAAGCATATTTCTTGTTAAAATTCCAAACTGACATTGTAAAACTCCCAAATTTCCCCACGACAAAAGAAGAAACAACATAGGGTACATGATCAACCTACTATTTATTGTGCCTGTTCTTTTTAACGGGTTCATATAAAAATATGAGACATTCATTTTTATAACGCATACGACATAATAGAATGAGTCAATATTCTCAATATTTATTAACAGCAATTAATTTTCGATAAAATGTGAGTAATAATTAGGTAATGCTTCAGTACAATGGTCCTCGTGTGGTGGTTGTTCCGCATCCGCTCTATTTTGAAATGTGAAAATCAAGCAGATAATAATTCCAATAATGGGGGATCATTCAAGTGTTTTGCCAGTGCTGGTTTAGTTATAATGATTTGTTTATGACTATCATTCATTGAATGGAATTAAACTATTAATTGACGTACTCGTGTTTAGCCGAGATATGAATACAGGCAATAAAATATTGCTTTCGCGATACATGTATGATTATTAATTCCAGTAGCAAGATCTTAGCTTCAAGTTTTAAGAAACTATTTATCATTATCTGATGACCTTCAAGCAAAATCAGACATCTTATAACTATATTTTAATGCACCTGTAATGAAAAATTACACGAACAAACGTATAATATAGCTAAATTATTAAATTAAATAAACTCATAACACTCTTGTTGTATGTAAATTTGCCCACAAAGCAAGAAACGGAAAACATACGGTATCTATTGATGTCTTGATGGATTTGCATGCTGTTTGCATGAAACCTTTTTATTGTATGATGCTTTTAAATTATCTACTTAAGGTTAATGCTTAATTATTATCGTATATTGTGGTGTCCTTAAATTTAGATTCAAGAAAGATCTTAAACTAACAACCTAGTTGGGTCAAGCATTCTTCATAATGGTATTCTGATCATAATAACTTTTAAATGAGGACTTCCAATAATTGCTGTTAATGCTAAATTGCATCCTTTTATACGATCATTCAATTGATTACTAATATTTTTTTATGTATGTAATGCTTTAAGGGATGAGCACAAAAAAATTTATTCATAAAACCATAAAAGATATTATGATATTATAAAATGGCATTGGCAGACATAGTTAAATTGGGGAGGCATTTTTGTTATAATAATCCATAACAAATTAAAATTATGCTTTGCACTTATTTACCTGGACCCATAATGACTTAAGTAAGCCCCAGGTTATATTACATATCAGCGGTTAATTGCTTTGTGCGTTAGTAATCATCCTATTATTGCACTATGCGTTTGTACTCTTATTCCTCGTGATAAATCTTTTTGCAAATACAAAACTTACCTATTCTTTTAAAGTAGTCGGAAAACTGAAGAAAATCATTCTGCTGAAGCCAAACATGAAGTTCTTCACTAATCTCCGTTCCTGAATTCCTGTTGGACCTCCACGGGAAAGACAAAGGTTCAGGTTGATTTTGCGTAATACTGATGCACTTCTTATCTTTACTATTTTTATTATTGCTGCATGTTCCCTCGCTGCCCTTAAGATATTGTGCAGTGATTGTCCAGAAGAGATCAAAAGAGTATACACATCCAAGGCTAATTATAAGTCCAAAAACAAGCCATTTAATGGTCACGAAATAGTCCCAGTGGTCAGAAGAACAGCTAGCTGAAGTAGACTCAGACGTGTTCCTACGTCTTCGTCTGGAAGCGTCAGTTGCCATTTTAAAAACTTTTCGCGAACCAAAGGTCAAGCAGCAGCAATTAAAACAAAAAACTTTGCCCTTTCTGCAAAATCTGCAGCATGGTTTTTATTTGACTTAAACTTTACCATGTATGAACTTTTCTCGAAATAAAGTTTTGTGAAGACCGTTTGTATGAAATATTTAGAAGATTGCAATCAATGTTAAATGTTAGTTGCATGTATAGTACTCGTGAAAAAAACTAGCAAAATCGATTTATGTTGATTAAACCGAGAAGACTTTGATTTAGATAACCACGACCCTGTGAAACTGTTGAAATTGCAAATGTCATGCATTCTCTCATTTTTGTACCTCTTGTGCTGATTGACCCATCTTCAACTATGATTGCTTATTGCTTGGAAGAAAGTTTTTCCACGTTGTTCCTCATGTTATCATTGACAGCGAATCAGCTGCAGTGACACATAAACAAAGCTGACGAATGGAAAACCTCAAAAAATGAAGCCAAACAAACCACACACAATGACGGCACACAAACAAGTACAAAGTACTTAGCAAAAGAAACTTTCACTTAAAGTACTGACAGGAAAGTGTTATACGATAATCACACATAGAGAAAATAACTGAAAACTTAAAACAGTGCAAATAAGTTGAAACTTTTTCCAACTCCAAAGCAGCCTGCGTTGCCGAGTTCCCGTGTGCGAGAATAGAGTAGTTTTTGGTTCGATAAAAGGGGTAATAAAGATTACAGTAGATTCCTTCCTTTAGATGTACATTCATGTAGCTCGCATGTGTTGTGGTCTGTGGACATGCAAAACTACATGTACATGCATTGCATAATATATAAACATGAAACCATGAGACTTTTTTCTACTCAGAAGAAGAGCAAGAGGCATTCATTGTAAATACATCAAATATCAACTTGAAAAGACTTTTCTGTGTAGCTATTCTGAATTTGAAGAGGTGGATATACCATATAACACCGCTACATCATCCACCTCTTGAGATTGTCTTACTGAAGATAATGTTATTTTTTGCTTTGTGTAATCCTTTTAGTCATGGGCTCATCTTCTCCGGCAGAAGAGGAGCCATACTGCGTTTTCATTATGTAGGATAATAATGTATTATTCATTTAATAATAATGTGCTTCCCTGATAACAGTTTCACGAAATCATTTTATCCGAGCTGCTTCTCTCTACCAAGACAAGAAGTTATTTTAGAACACACCAATCATGCTAACGTTACACAATGCAATGTGGAAGAAATTGTGTGAACTTTTGCTTCTACGTACATAGATGAGAAAGATGGGGAAAAGTCAGTCAACAGTTGCATGACAGCTTGTGTCCATATGCGAGAGGAAAGCATTGCAAAAATCGTAATTTCGGGTTGGGATCGGCATCATGCAACCTTTATGTAACAATTCAAAAAAGACAAGAAGATGTACTGTTTTCCTTGAGATTGATACATCTATCCAAAATTTATCATCCAAAATTTATGTATGTAGGAGATTGTATGGAGCATCGTAGAAAACTAATTTCTGGACTTACTATATGCTTCTGTTGAGAACATGCTCCATGCTCTTAACCCAACCATTCACTTTTATCCAGCCATGATGAATGCCGTGAGTAGAACCCATGTACTATGTACTTGACATTTACTTCACATGAAACACAATACACAGCTCCACGCGGGATAACATTTCGTAGCAAAGAACACACTATCATGAAGTTTACATGTACTCGGTAGAACAACATGCAACATCACAGAAGACAGGTGGATGTGTGGATAAAAATTTGCCTCTCTGGTGAATTAGGTAGTGAGACCGGTAGGCAATAGATTTAAATTACTGTTGTTTATCGTACTACTAGGTATGTGTTAATTTTTGATGAACGTGAAATAATATTATTTACCTTTGAGTAAAGACCAATTAATGATTTGCTTTCTCCGTGGTGCTCCATTGTGGACAACTTTTTCTCTTGCACGGTTACCTGTTCATTTGCTGAAGAATATTTCTTCCTCTGTTGCGTTGCCTGTTTGCACGAAAATGGACGGATCAAAAATTAGACTAATTGGTAAAAGAGACATTTATCAGTAATACTTTATGCACAACTTAACAGTTTGTTTTTAATGAATACAATAATTGTAATTTATAAACTCAGATATTGGAGCAAATTTGACAGATGACATGTACAATGGTGTCTACAACGGGTCTAAAAAGCACGAACCAGATCTTGAGAAAGTACTGGAACGAGCTTGGGCAGTAGGCGTTGATAAGATCTTTGTCACCGCAGGAAATGCCGATGAGGCAAAACATGCAGCCAAGCTATGCAAAGATAATGGCAAGTTAAATTTTTAGTCCTTTTTTGTGTCACCAATCACAAAGAAAATGTTAAGGGACTTTTGCAATAATTTTATGCATATTTTTCAATTTAATTTAGATAGACTATTGAGTACTGTGGGCGTGCATCCAACACGTTGCTCTGAATTTGACACAAAGTTATCATCTCCAGAGGAGTATTTAGATGAACTTAAGAAAATTGTGACAGATAATCAAGGGAAAATTGTGGCATTGGGGGAATTCGGATTGGACTACGAAAGAACACAATTTTGTGACATTGAAACCCAGAAAAAGTATGATGAATTAATGAATATATATTTGCGATAACTCAATACGCATTGCCACTATGTGGTGCATTGTCTTTAAAAATGTGTTTCAATTTTCAGATATTTTACACTTCAGTTAAGAGAATTGGGACCAATTTCCAATCTTCCATTATTTCTACATTGCCGCGGAGCAGCGAAAGATTTACATGCTATTCTATCCGAAAATAAAATTTGTTTTCCTCGGGGTGGGGTTGTCCACTCTTTTGATGGGACGGTGGAGGAGATGCATTTATTTCTCGAGCTTGGATTGCACATAGGAGTAAACGGATGGTAAGATATCTCGTGCCCAAAAAAAATATAAAATACACGTTTTGTTGAGAAAAATCTCAAAATTGTGAATCATCTCGTTAATCTTCAAACAGTTCGTTGAAAACAGAAGAAAATTGTAAAGTAGTAGGAGAAATCCCCGTTGAACGTCTACTATTGGAAACTGATGCTCCATGGTGCGGAATACGGCCAAGTCATGCCTCGAGCAAATACGTCAAAACTAAATTTGAAGCTGCTAAGAAGAATTGGAGTGAAAACACAATGTACAAAAGTCGAAATGAACCTCAGACATTACTGTAAGGAAAATTCATTATATTTGGTGCTATTATGAAGCGAGAAAAATACTAACAAATGTTTTTCTTATATGATTGACAGGAATGTGCTAGAAGCTGTGGCTGGTATTAAAATGCTATCGAAAGATGAATTAGCAGAAATTGTGTATCAGAATACAATAAAGTTATTTTTACAATAAATCGTTATAAAATCTCGCTAATTGCACATATTTATTACATGATTCATGTATAAAATGTAAAAAAAAATCTTTTATGTTAAAATTACGGTTGCTTAAAACTACGCTTAAAGTTGCTTAAAATCACAAATTAAAAAATTAAGACTGTGGACTAAGGGAACCTGTACTTGAAGATTCAGAAGATTCGTTTTCATTCAGTTCCAGAACTCGATCCATACTCATGAGCTTCCGTTTTTCATGAGTCTGTAATTCCAATAACATTATCATTTCAATTAGCATGAAATTCCATGAATGTTCCGAAGAACTGTCAGTGTACACTCACCGTCTTTGCAATCTTGAGCAAATTAGTAGCAGTTGCCTTTCCAGTTGTCTCAACAAGCTGGGAGAGGCAGCTTTCTTCATTGCAAAGTAAATTGTATGGCTCATCAAACTCCTGCAAACAAAAGTAAAGTGATGTCAAATGTCAAATGTTCTTTTCTAATGAAATAAGCATAGCATAATACCCATTTCGTTTTAGTCAATCACCTTAACTTCTCCAGCATCAAGCACTAAGATTCTGTCAGAATCCATGACGGTGTGCAGCCTGTGTGCTATAGTCAGAACTGTGCATGTTGCAAATTTCTCTCGAATTGTTCTTTGAATGAGGGCGTCGGTCCTGTAAAAATGTGTATCGAATTTTATAAACATACCACATTTAAGTTAACTATTAATACTTGTGCAACTTAGTATCAGTATATGGCAAACGTACTCATGATCGACATTTGCTGTGGCTTCGTCTAGTATTAAAATATTGTTCTTTCGAAGGATAGCGCGAGCTAGGCACACCAACTGCCTCTCACCGTTTGAAAAGTTGGTACCGCCCTCTGCAATCTTTAAAAATTGAACACGTCCATTTATACTCTGTACTTATAAAATGTCCATAAATTACACACTGCAACGAATTCTCTTTTAGAAGAATAAGCTTACTTCCGTGTCTAGTCCAGCTGGTGAATCTCGCACAGTGTCTGCCAAATAAACTTCTTCCAAGACGGACCATAACTCTTCATCTTTGTAGTCTCCAAACGGATCTAAATTTCTCCTCAGAGTACTATTGAAGAGAATGGGATCTTGTGGAATAATGGATATCTTCTGCCGTAAATCATGCAGTCCAAGTGGCAAAATACTCAAGCCGTCGATTTCAATGTCCCCCTTATACGGCTCTGTAATTCGGAACAAAGCGGTGATAAGGGAACTTTTCCCAGCGCCGGTGCGGCCAACAATCCCAACCTAAGAAAACATACGAATAATGTCTAGTATGTATGTACTGTACTAAAACATTTGGTACAGTTTCTTGCTTGGAAAACAAATCCAATATGCTTCATATTAATCGTATAAAAATCAACTACTAACCTTTTCTTGAGACTTAAATACACAAGTTATATTCT
>JAQIXW010003632.1:0-12835 GCA_034700685.1 Willowsia buskii | reverse complement strand
AAAACGGAGATTTTTAACCAATTTTAGGGTAAAATTTAGATATGAAGATATGCCCATATCTGCATGGCATATCATATCCATATCATATCATATACATATCTTAAGAAAGATATGATATGAATATGCCTCTTCTTATATATATTTTAGATATGCTGACATTCTACTTATTAATACGACACTTCCTCCTAAACTCGACAAATAATTTAAATGATTTGTATGACAAAATTCTGAAAAATGAAACGGAAACGTTTCTGATAAATAGTAATATAGTGAAATCTTTTTTAAAATAATTGAGACAATGAAATACTAAGAGACCGTAGCTCTAGAGAAATAGAGAAGTGTTCAATTTTTCACGGAATTTGAAATATACACCTGGAAAAAATTTTAATGTAAAGAATCAAATGTCACTAAACATAAAATAAATTGAATTTGATGCAATTCAAAAACATTATTTTGTACATAATATCTTACGCGAAATAAAAGAAAATAGTTTTTAATAGTTACATTACCTGAACATTTTCCATCATGTACTTTTTGTTTAAGTAAGCAAACCACTGTGAGTTATATTTGTTGTGGAATCACGACACAATTGTAATGTTATCTGTTTCAACACCGATCACTGTTGTTACAGATTCAATGCTTTTGTTACACTGTTGCTCTTGACCTGCCGCACTTGTAAAATTGATATTTGACAGTCTAAATACATTCTGCAGAGTTGTTTGCAAGCAATCTGTTTTTATACATGCACTCGAAATTAATTGCATATCACACCGGTTGTGTTAATATTCATTCATAAACACATTTACAGATTAGCAGTTACTTTATATTTGTGCGGTGTGCATTTTATGACGTGTGTGATAATGATAACACCGCGGGTCACTGCGCATTTAATCAAGCACTTTTCTCAATGCTGACTGATAAATTAAGACAATGACCGTCCGCTGATCGAATCCGAATAGTTAATATATTTCGATTTTCATTCATGATTTTTAGTTCCAAGAAACATCGTTGCATTTTTGCAACCAAAGAGGCTGATTGAATGCGTCTGGTTAATCCTTTATTTTCATTTCAGCAGTACTTATGCGTAGTGCAAAAGCACTCAAAGTTCTCAATACAAATGTAAACTAGAAACTGATGAAGCACAAAAAGTTAATTTCATCAGGCATACTCGAAAACCTTTGTTTCTATTTTTATTGATTTGCAAGATAGTATCAGTTTCCTGAACTTAATACGCTGATTTACAAATTCTTGACCAAATTCGTCAAATTATGAATTCGTAAAATTATGTGCTTTTAAATAGATTATTACATGACATTTTAAAAGTAATTGTTTGAATACACCAGATTATGAAACTAAAATCATTTGATTATTTCTTATATTAGGGACATACATAATTTCCTTATTTTGAATTTTAAATGATGTATATAGATAATTGTGCTTTTACTCATATTTTAAATGTCAGGAATCATAAATGCTTTTACAAATACCCATTAATAGCAACTGTAAACAATTTAATCTTTCATTAGTGGTGTTTAGTGAAGTATTTTAATCTTAATTGATCTAATAATAATCTTAATTAATCTCCTGATGATGGTCGCAGTTAGCGATTGAAAGCTTGAGAAATAAATAGTTTTTGTTTCAAAATGTCATCCGTGCACTCCGTTCCTCCCTCTCCTTATTCTATTTTAATCTTAATTGTTTTCCTATTTTCCTCCATTTTACATGAAGATTTAAGTGTATATCAATAAGGTATGTGTTTTCCTTGTCAGTTAATTCAGCCATTTAAATACCCTGTCAATTACATCTTGTCATGAGCTTATTTACAGAGAAATATCCAACAAAAATAGCATGCGTCAGTCTAATAAAGCTATGATATTGCCCATTGGCATTTCCCTAAATATAAATTGTAAGCGAAAATTTACATAGTAACAATAAATATTTATGTGCCTGTTGTTTTCTGCCTGTAAAGAGGAGTTATTCCCCACCTGTGAAACCAGCAATATAAAAAATTAATATAGTTAATAATGAATTTCGTTTTGCGTTAAGTCTATTTTCGCGTCCTACGCTTTTCGTATATTACCCCTAAATTGTTTTAAAAGCGCTGTTTGCCATTTAACTAGATTATTTTATTAAACTCACCATCCCAAAAAATGTCAAACAACTTTCAATATATTGGTTCATTAGTGCATAGGCAAATACGAGTTATCAAATTTGCCCCTGGAAACTTTTGTCCTTTCCTGAGATGATGTTCAAGCTCCAGAATTATCAACATCACAAATGATCACAAAGTTTTCTACAATCGGGCAATCCTCTGGAGTCACATATTCGCTCGCTCGTTACAGCTACTTTTCCTTCTTGTTTATATCAACCAGCGATCATCCCCCTTGAATGGAGAGGATATAATTATAATCAGCTTCTGGCTGTTGGTAGCCCTACACTTGGATACGTTTACTTATCGTTTCTTGTAACAGAATCTGCATCTTTTGTCCATACACTTAACACTGTATTTTCAACCGATCAACCGATACAATTCAGAAATCGTTTTACATTAAATTAATCATGACAAATACATTTGTAGTGTATATGTTATTTTTTTTATATGGAATACTTATGATTTTCACAAATTTGGAACCAATTTCGACAACTTTAGGTTTCCATCTACAGAAGTGGTAAACATTTTATTGCGTTTATAGATGTTCTTTGGTTTTATACGAATTTTGGTCTTGTTTAGTGATTGGAACCCTAGCTTCTTTAATTGTTTATAATGGAATGTTTTCGTGCTACGTTTCTTTGAGCCTTTTAGCCAAACAATTGCATATAAAAATTAAACATAATCACAGTCGCAAGCAAACCAAATTTCACATTTCGAAGACTTAAAGTAGTTTCTGGGATGGTAAATGATTGTTTTTAATACAAAATGGTGCTTCCTTTAAAGACAATCTTAATGTCTATGAGTACAGTTCTTTGTGTTGTAATGCTACATGAAAATCTTCGATCAACTTTATCCAAGATGAGTTTGGTGATTGTGGCGGACACAGTGGTAAATTCATACATCCTGATGATGATTGGATACTGCTTCCCTGGAAGAGCAAACACTCTGAGCAAAAGAATAATTTTACAACTAAAACTAAACATGTAATGTAATGATGAAGAAATATTCTATAAAAATCACACAAAAGAATGCAGACTAATTGCGAATTCTTTAAGGGACATTCAACTATTCATTGGTTGTGACTTTTTACGAAAGGGGTACTGCTATCAGCAGGGTTTTGTTGACAAAAACAATGAAACTGGTCTTACTTTTGTAGATGGTTTGTCGACATTTATTATTGTAGTTGAAGCACTGAATTTGAATGCAAAATTTTGCAGAAATGACAGAAAGCCCTCTATTTACAAAAATAATTGCTGCCAATTATAAGTGATATGTTATTGTTACTTGTTAGTAGTTTTCAGTATGGAATATTTTGAATCGTATCATATCGTATCATAAAACATAATCAAGCACTTTGCCAATAAAATACTCCTTTCTTATTTGTAGCGATATGTTGTTATAACAAAGGCTACTTATTTTGTTTGGTTCCAATCCAACCCACATTACTTCTTCTTTATACGCATATGCCATAAAATGGCTGTAATATTTTATAGAAAATTTTGAAGGCAAATGAATATTAAAAGATTACCAGTAGTGAATACTTTTTACTGAATTTATGTATGCATATTTTAAGTTATAATTATGGCATGTTCCTAAAAGCATTTGATATTATATTTTAAGTGTTCTCTATCGTTTGATTTTTAAACTTGATCATTTAAGCTAGTATTGGTTTTTTAATTTGTAGCAGGATGCTGGGTGCATGAGAGCATTCCTGCTACATGGACACCACCCCAGAATGTCTTTGTAATGTTTTTGTAATTCTTAATCGAAATAGCCGTAAGTCGTTTTTTGTATTAGGCTACATATTTATATTTTAATTAATGGAGTTTATCCTCTCCTTTCGAGAATTTTCACTGATCATAGGATAAATATCTCTTGCTTTGTAAATTTTCCAATTAAATTTTATATTCTACTAAAAGTGTTTACTTTTTCATGAAGGAAATTATGTCTCTTGCTAAAGTTTCCATAATATGTTGAAAAAAGCTGAAAAATATGACATTCTTACAATTCCATAAGCCCCCATACTAATTTGCGATATTTCCATATCATAAACAGGCAGATCTGCTTAAAATATGTGTTCATTATGTTTCAAAATTGTGCAAAAATCAATGGGGAAACTGTACTCACCGAACGATTTTCACATCACTTCAGACTACACATTCGACACAATTACACAACATCTTTGGAGCAACTTGTTATTCCCTCATATAATAAAATTTCAAGCAAAAAAAACATGCATTATTTCGACAGAGAATCTTTCACCGGTTCTCCTCCTGGTGAAGGGAAGATCAGAAAAGGTATGAATATTTTATTTTGGTCTACAATTTGGTTGACGATACTTCAAAATATTTCTTTGCATTTAATTATTTTACAGACGTCCTTTTCTTGGTCACCCTTACAATTTCTTTGCTGTTCATGGGATGTTTGGCGATTTCCATCAAAATCGCTTATCATTGCTGTGAGTACTCTCGGAGATCTAGATTACGGCGACGGGGTGCCGTGAGACGCAGGAATGTTGGGCAACAACCTCCCCTGATTTTGGTTGAAAACCAACCCTTGGACTATCCAACCGATAGGGGAAATCAACCTGGACTTCATGGTAGCGTGACTGGGGTGGAGTATCGCCAGTATGCGAGGTCACAACTGCCAGAGGATGTGAGATTCTTGGGAGATTCGGTGGTTTAGGCTGGGATTGAATGTGACATGCAGTGACTTTCAAATTTGGAATGGCTACCTGGTAATATTTTATTTTGTATAATAATAATAACCTGACTTGAGAAAGTGAGAAAATTATTTTCTTAAAATTGAAAGGAAAGAGAAAGAACTGTGAACTTAGATAGATAAAATACTTGTGCTTGTTTGAATGTACAAGACGGAATGGTTTACTGAATGCATCTAATTGAGATTGAGAAAATTGAAACTATTTTAATCAATAAAATTATTTGACACTCTTTTCATATCTAATTTTATTGGCGAGAGCATCAGCGCCATCTTAGAATATTTAAAAACTTACTAGCTTAGAATTAGCAAGCAAAACCTGGGACCACCATGTCTAGGGGTACCGCGGTTTTGGTTTCGTTTAAAACCGTTCTTCGGTTTCGGTTTCAAATTGTAACCGAACCGATAACCGACATCGGTTTCGGTTTTCACCTATACCGAACCGAACCGAAATTTTCATACAAATACTGCAATTAAGGAACTTTAAATGCATATATAATTTCAGATTTTTAATTATTTTGCATATAGCAAGTGTTTTTAAGAATTCCCTTAAAAATTCCAATAAATCAATGTTTTTGGTAGATTTCAGCTGAATCACAGAATGCTAACGCATAATGACATTCAAAATATACCAATTCCTAGATATTGAGCCATCTATGGTTGATAATATGGCACATTGATGCCAACTTTAAGGTTACAAATGAAATTTGAATAGTCAAATTTATTAAAAATTTGTGTTTTTGGTACAATAAAAGGATGCATAAGTTTGGTTTTTATGAAAATGAAATAACCGAACCGATCCGAAACCGGAAGGTTTCTGTTTCGTTTTTAAGTTGTAACCGAACCGAAAACCGCACCGAAACCGAACCGAAACCGGAAGGTTTCTGTTTCGTTTTTAAGTTGTAACCGAACCGAAAACCGCACCGAAACCGAACTTCAAAACCGAAACCGACGGTTAACCGCAAGCGCCTTAACCATGGCATCCCTACATGTCATAATCATAAAATCATAATGATTGGAATTTCCTGCAGATATTTCCACTTTAGTTTTACATACTTCATATGAGTGACTTTAAGAAGAATTTATGTATCTATTTTATGAGTTATAGACCTCATTATCGAAGAAGCCTCAAGATATTTTGAGAATTAAAACAAAAAACTCCACGCTTTTATATATTGAATGGCTAGCACTTAACTTAAAACAGCTTCAACGACACCGCTTTTTGATTTTGGAAGCATATTTGTGCTCCTAATCCTCTTTATTATTTATTCTTCAGATTTGGAATCATATTATCCGAAAAAAATCAATCAACACACAGAAAATCACATCTTATTTCTAGTTTCTGAATACGGAGTTCAATGAGACTCTTAGTTAAAGTACAATAAAAAATATACCAAACCTAATTTAATAGCAGTTGTCATGGCGGTGCGGTCATGTCTATTAGATTTAAAACTGAAGACAATTTTAGTAAAATGGGGGCATTCCATAACGAACGGAAGTTGACATACAAAAATTATAACAACACCACTACTGCCCGGAAAGTAATCCGGCGGAGTAACAAAAACAAAACTAGCTGTTGCTGTATAGCTGAAGTTAAGATAAGAGAAAGTTCCACAGGGAAAATTCAAAGGAGTTCTAGAACCGTCTGGAATAAAGCCTCCTGCTTGAGCAAACACAGGAGGAATCAGAGGCGGTGGAAGAATGGGGTTGGGAATTCCTAACCAAGGAGAAGAGGACTGAGAGGAGGAGGAAAGCTGAAGTTGACATTTCCACCTGGAAATATAATGCATAAATATTTGCCAATTAAATAAACCTTCAGGCTAGGCCTCATTCAAAAAAATGTATTTTATCATACCATCCGTTTCCGGTAGTGGTGCGCCGAAAAACGGGGTTGTCGAGGAAGCACGATTAACACCAAAGTTAGAATCGATGATTGGAATTTGCTGTCCATCAAACTTATTTGGAATCTTCAGTTGTTGGTCCTGGATTACCCCAGACGTGGGTTTCTTCACCTCCGCAGTTTTTCCCTCCAACTCACTTTTCTGCTTTTTCAACTCCTCCATTTCCAACTTGTGTTGTTGCTCTCCAATTGCTTGATGTAGTTCACAGACCGGATAAGAGTTGAAGAGGTAGACAGTGACTTTTCCCAATAGGGCCCACCAGAATGACCAATTGGAGGTGGCTATAGGGCCTTCAAATCTTCAAGCTAGCTTCGTATAATCGCCCCTCGATCCCTTTCCAAACTGTTGTGAATTTTTTTTTCTTGTGGCATCCTCAGAAATTGTTGTTGGTGTTGGTGGAGTTGTTGGGGACGCCACTTGTTGACTTTCTCCCGGACTTTTCCAAGGCTGAGTCTCTTCAGTTATCACAGATGACGGCTGCTGAGTTGACGAGTTCACAAGAGGCTGATTTGACTGAGGATTTTGACGATGAACCTGACCTTGGAAATCTTTTCGGAAAACTGCTTCTTTAAACTCGACGTATTTGACTGCATTAACTAATGTTTGAAGACCCATTTTCTCCCTTTCCCCCGAGATGCAGAATGTGACCTTTGATCCAGAGCCCAGAATCCCAGAGATATAGCAGATATCCTATCTTACCCGCTTTCAAAAAACCACAATTTATTACAAATTATGAACATTTTTAATTGGAAACCAGAATATTGCATTACATTCGCATTCATTAATATTTTGAACATTACTTCCAACCATAGATGACAGATGCTTCCATGATCCATATTTAGTTAACATTACAATCAAATCTTCTTCGTGGAATAAACTAATACGACCATACACCTGTAACGTCAACCGTGACCATCAACAATCAACACCTGTCAAACATCAAAACAACGACAATTAATAATTGTTATCAATTTACCTGAAAATCAATAGAAAACGCTACAGCCGAGCAGTACAGGTATCAGAGTTACTAACTGAAAATGTTAGCTCTAACAAAATTAATTTGTTTTCAGCATTCACGGTTCCAAACCAAGTACAACACGTCATCTCACGCATAGAGAAGAGACAGGCTGGCAGCAATACATAGTTAGTTATGCCCGCTCTCCAACTATGTTTCTCTCTTTCTTTTGTTTATGTTTCGGTTGGTTTTACTCAACAATAATAACAAACAATAATTCTCATGTCGAGTGAACAAAAAGATTCAACAGTCAATTATTAAATAATATAGTCTTTTAAATCCAATTGACAAGAATCGAAATTTGAAAAGTAATGATAAACTAAACTAACTATCAACAAGAAAAATTACATTTTAAAGCTAAATACTGGGCCTGATGATGAACAAAGAATAAATCTTTTTCGAAACCGGTCGCTCGGTATTCTTATGAAGAGCGTTCGAGATTGCACATCATTCAATTCATATGAAAAAACAACCCTCAACAACCACATAAAAACTGTCTATTAAACGATTCCTAATTTTAACGTTCAATGTTTTCAGTTTTCACCACAAGAATTTCAACAAACTAAAAAAAATCCTACTATTCCAGTAAATTAAGTGATTGACTTTAATAAATGTAGATTGTATAATTGCTTATTATTAATTCAACTTGACAACATTTAAACACATCCCAACCAATAAAGATACGTTGTAACTCTTGTAAGGAAAGAAATCCATTTAATTCATGAAACGGGTTGGGGCAAAAGTAGCAGAACAAGTTAATTGGTGAAATTGTCTCTTAGTCCAGCGTGAAGCACATCCACACCCCAGCTATTAACGAGATTTAAAAACTCCTCAAATACAGAAGATGATTTATTAACGATATCGGCATATATAAAAAATAGTACATCGTTTGATCGTATCCTGAATTTTGAATTGAATAGATTGTTTTATTTAATGTTTGTGTTAGAAGAATAAAGAGAATGCAGAACGAGCTTAGGCGTTTACTCGAAAATTAAATGTAACCTTGATTGACATTGAAACTATCAATATCGTCTTCAATTTTTAATTTTAGTTTTGTACTGGTATGTACTGTTAACGAGTGTAAGGAGTCTACCAGATTTGTGTTTGCTATTTGTTCGCAAAAGTAAAAATTGTGCGCTTTCCTTTTCGTTTCGTAAAAATGAGGTGAAAAGACTACACTCAGTACACAGCTGGAATCAAGAACTACAAGGGAATCGGAAACCAATTTTGGGATTCAAATTCAATTGCATACAGTAAGTTATAAAACGGAAAATACATAGAGTTGCCACTGCCACATTAAAAACATACATACCTACCGTTAAAATGGTTAAATATGGAATGCTCATCTTTGTTATCAGGGGCCCCGCTACACACGAGCTAACTGGACAACTTCCCCGGGGCCTCTGGCACGGGGGGCCTCCAAACAAAAGCCAGAAACTTTAATAACTCGCAGAAAGATTTTAAATTTTCAGGCAAAAGTAACTAAAGAGTAAATTTTGTACATAACTTTCATTGTTTCACACCATTTTTAAAATCTCAAACTATCCTACAAATCTGCCCAGACTTTATCAAGTGTGGAAAAATTTGTCAGCGTTTCCGATTTAGTTAGAATCTGTCCAGATATACACAAGTATTCTTTTATGTTTACTTACATGCCCAAATTTGCTGCAAACGCAAACCTGTAAAATATTTATAGTTTACCAAAAGTTTCTTCAAATCCATAAGTATTTTTAAATGTATCAAAATTTACTTTAAGTTTATCAAAATTTGATTTAAACCTATCAAAATTTGCTTTAAATCTTAAAAAGTTTGCTTCAAATCTATCAAATATTTCTTTAAGTTTAACAAAATTTGCTTAGAATCTTACAAAAGTTGATTCAAATCTTACAAAAATTGCTTCAAATCTATCAAATATTTCTTTTAATCTTACGAAATTTGCTTCAAGGCATCAAAATTTACTTCAAATCTTTTAAAATCTGCTTAAAATCTATTAAAATAGCTTCAAGTGTATCAAAATTTTTTTTAATCCTTACAAAATTTGCTTCTAATCTATCAAAATTTATCTTAAATCTTACAACATATATCAAAATCTGCTTCAAATCTATCAAAATTGCTTCAAAAGTATCAAAATTTTCCTTAAATCTTATAAAATCTTTCAAAATTTTCCATAAATCTTACAAAATCTTTAAAATTTTCCTCAAGCCTATCAAAATCTCCCTTAAATCTATCAAAATTTGATTTAAATAGCATGTCAGTACTCAATTTTTGCCGAATCTTTCAAAATGTCTTAATATTTGATTTGAGTAATGCCGAATTGATTATGCACACTTATCAAATTAACACACTAGGTGGTTTGCACAAGGTAACCTTTTACAGCTTTTATTTTATATTGGGGGCCTCCGAGTTCAGCTTCCCAGGGGCCCAAAATTTGTAGCGGCGCCTCTGTTTGTTACGAAAGAAAACATTAAAAGCTGTTCACAGCAAACCATTAGAACCCAATTTATATCTATTGATGTGCAATTAATTGGCAGAATTTGCCAATTTTCCAGAAATGGAAATTCGAAAATTCTAATTTGCACACACAGTATAACTGTAATATTTAGTTATCAACAACTAGTGAGGTGTTATCATGTAAAGAATAAACTCTAAAACTACAATTATATGGAGAATTTGGCAGAACGAGTGAGAACATAACATTACACTAGACTCCAATACTAAACCAAATATATGTTAAAAGTTTCTCTTGTTTTGTCCCTTTTTTCTTTGATCCATCTTCCATCATCTTAGTAGGTATTTAGTTTTTCATATATTTCGTTACCTGTTTATCTTATGGTCAAGTAAGTATTTGTAATTGTGAATTTTTCTACGGTATTCTGATACAATTAATTTGAAAGTGTCACACTCTGAATTTCGGATTAGAGCCAAATTAATGGTTGTTTTTTTAGAATTTTTAAATAATCGATTGCTTGTTGCATGATCCGTCTTTGAAAAGTATTGGTTATTATATACGCATGTGTTTAGAAGTAGGCTTTATGTAAGCTTGAATATTAAAGGTCTTTAAACTCGCTAGGTTTAAGGTATTTTATCTTTTTAAACTCACATTGATAATGTATTACTGATACTTGGGAGTTCTGTTTTGTAAAATAATTATAGTAGAAAACATTTTACAATCAGATATACTCTTACGCTTACGCCTGCTTGTGCCTGTAACCTAAAATTAGTACCGCATAATATTTCAACATGACAATTAAAGTACAATTCAACCTGTAAATTTGTATCGCTGCCCATTCCTTTGCAATTTTGCTCCAGGGAAACATAAGCACAAACGGTCTCTTCATTTTCTGCTGAATTGGATCCTATACATTTAATATTACCATGTTACAATAAGGAAATACCGGACAGAAGCATGTGGACATTTTTTTCATATATTTTGCTCAGAAATTACTTTAACTTGTCTTAATTCAATTACTATAATATGTATCATTGAGCCCTTATATCGAATTCAGCTACTCTAAATTCTTTCTCGTGGCTCACATACGAATGATCGGATTATGCTCAATAAAGAGAGTCAGATTATAAACAAAATGGTTACAAATTTTGACTATAAATTAACAACTGTTGGGTTAACTGGCTTGCTTCTACTTACGATATTACTAGCAAGTACTCTAGTTATAGGAATTTAAAGAAACTTTGACATAATGATTTTAATTTGTTTGACGTATTTTATGATTTGTGGATTTCTACTTCATACTATCTTTGTTGAGGGATGTGCGATGTTTCAAAGTTCAGAAAAGGTTTTCAAAGGTTGGAGCCGCATAGTTTGCAGCTAACCTACTAGAAGTATTTACAAACGTAGAGTAGTCAACAGCTTAAGCTTAATATTTGTACCAGCGGGTGAGATTGGTGTTGTAGATAGAGATATAAAAATTGATTATATGGAACATTTAACTGATTTTATTATTGACGTAGTGATTACAAGAGGTAATAATATTTAGTGTTTAAATTTAAAAACCTTAAAAGTAATACATTCATTGTATTTACAAACAAATTGTGGTAAAGCATTCATTTTTGTGATAGTAAATAGATAGAACATTAAAGAAACTTTTCAACCATATTCGAATTAATTTTATTTTTTATCATATTTGTACTATAACATTTGTTGTGTAAAATGTATCTTGTTCTGCTGAATACTTGTATTTTGAATTTGTCAATCGACTTAATTTGAAAGGATTTTATTTCAATGATCGATGTTTTATGCCAGGAACGAAATAAGTAAAGCATTTTAGAACATACAAGTGTAACTGGAATAAGTACGATATGATATTTTTTATTTTATAATAACCTTTAGCATATTTAATTTTAACAGTTTTTAAGTTATCTAACCATGATTGTCAAAGTAAAATATCTTTAAATATTCAACCTGTTTTTCAAACTATTTTTCAATACACTGAGAATCATGAGTTTTCTTACCATCCTTTGTCCAATAAAAACCAAGATATTAAATGCAATTAGTAGAATACCAATTGCAAATAGAATACCACAACTAATACCTATAGGGGATCCCATATTCAGTGCCACTGGATGTCTAAGTCCAACGATGGGCACTATATTGATATCGTTCCCAATTTTTCTATAATTGGCTACATTTTTCAACCTGTAAAACCTCATTTGTATTCCTGCTACCAAAAGGGAAGAGAACAGCCCCTGAAAACGTTTTGAGAGATAACCCGAACAACGAACACTAAAACTCAAAATTAACGGTGTTTCCTTCTGCAGGTCAAATCCAGCACAATAAAACTTCTCTGCGATCAAGTGAACGTTACGACCCATAAGCTGAAACAATCCTTGCCCAAAATAGTCATCAATGCAGACAGAGTAGAGTAATTTCCTGTGTGTTATGGTAGTCAAAAAAGTTTCCAAATTTTGATCCAAGTACTCTTTGGGATCAGTGAAGTCCAAAATGTCCATTAGCTCTTTGCCACCAAGCATACTTCTGATTGTTTGTTTTACTTCCAATGGAATAATCGAATTTACAAATTGATCAAAACC
>JAQIXW010003631.1:0-12836 GCA_034700685.1 Willowsia buskii | reverse complement strand
AATTGGAAGGAGTATAAAAATTCATTAAGGAAACTCAAACACGAACTGGCAATCCCATTGGTTATATTAATTTACCTCTAGATGTGTATTTAGACAGCATACATTTATACATCAATTTGGTGCTGTTTTCAGTTGCAGTGTAGTGGATTATCTGTGGAGGAAGTATATTTTATGTTGCCACCGTTCGTTCCTGTTCACCAGCAACAACAAAAACATAACAATCAATTTCACTTTGTTGCTGGTGATGATGATGCCTGACGGATATGTATTTGTGGTTACATATTATACGCTCTACTTGGCGACAGCATTAACATTCCTCAGCATTACTTTCTGTCATCTCGTCATTTAATCAGTTGACAATGGGTTTTTAGCCAAAAAGCAAAAAAAGTAAACGGTTTTCATGCCACGAGCACGGAGGTTACACACGTTGTCATTTCACTTAACACAGGACCCCAGCAATAGCAAACGACCAGTCTAAAATACATTATGCACGTTTGCTTGAATGTGAAGCATTTTTATCGTATTTTTGTTCGTGTGGTATAGTGTTCCACTGTGAACGAGTTGCTTGCAAGTGTGGTGTGCGTGGAGAAAACGCAAACTTTTAGAAAGTTTAAGAAATGATTGGAGAAGATCAACAACAAGATATATTATGTGGCTTATAATAAAATACAGAAATCATTTACACACTGCTCTCCGAGTGTTTATGGCTGTTAAATTATTTTTAAAAATCCTTTATGAATCTGTCTCGGTTTATTTACTTATTTACAGAAGGAAATCGTTTTCTTACTGCAATTGATAAAATAAAATAGTGTTTGGGCTTGCATGTGTATCCGTGTATTCAGTAATACTAACTTACGCCAACATTCTCCGATGAAGTTTACATGTTTACAACGCATAAAAGATAAAGATTTTTATAGCATTTCTCTAAAACTCGTGGTGAAACATTACTCACAAAAACTGGGAACGAATATATATATTTCTCGACTGACAGGATCGGTTGGCTCACCCATTCTTTTAGTTTTTCTTCCTTTGCATTTCTCATTCAGTCCCTTTCTCTCCCACTTCCTTATGCATACAGTCAGTCAGCAGTCAGTCAATTTGGTTTTTGTATTATTGAAGAGACTCAACAGGCCTCTCCTCCCTATGAAATTATTTAACTCAGCGAAAATACCAGCGATGTTTAAAATTCGACTTGGATATCAGTACAAAAAGGAGAGAGAGATATAGCAAGGAGATGGATTTTCCGATAAAATAAAATATTAAACGAGGCAGCTGAGATAAGCGGAGACAAGCCAAAGAGCCACACAAGGTGCTCCTCTCCACTAACAAGTCAAACACAATGAAAAATGACGAGGTAGTTCAAGAAATAAATGACGTTATGCTAGTGCTCCATTTTCTCAACGACACGCTGTGTATCTGCATAAATTTCAGGCAAAAGCCTACCGCGTCCATATATCTTGTATTATTATAGGGAAAGCACTGTAATATATTATCATTACGTTTTCTAGTTTGATTATAAGGTAATGCTAAATAAGTAGAAGCAAACAAAAAAAAGAATGAGAAAAGGAAAGACCTCGATGCTGACTGATGATGAAGATGATGGTACACCATATCATCCATTCCTTGTCCTTATCGTCAACCTCTTCCCTTACTCCTTTCTCTTTATCGCTATATACATCACATTGATATACTTTCAATTCAATTATACTATCACTGACTTGCTTGCTTGTTCATTCAAATAGATGGTGCAACGACAACGCAGACAACGGTACTAAGTAATCGCAAGTACAATAAATTTACAATGTGCTACGGGAAACTCAAAGTTGAGAATGTCAACAAAACAATGTATCACATGTACAACATCAAAAGGTGACAAGTGTACCGTAAAGGAATTTTGCATTTGTGAAATTTTCATAGTCAATACTGATGGTAGATACATAATAACTAACACAATTTTATGGTTTTCATTTACATGCGATTGAAATTTTTCTAACAAACAAGACTATACTGTTAAGAACTGGGCTTTTTGCACATCGCGCGGTGCCTTTTTTGAAATGCAAATGAACTTATATGTACGCATCTCAGCCGTAAAAGAAACCGAAATTTATTCAAAAGCTCAAATGACCAGGATTGGACCCTGACCTCAGCGTCTCTATTGTCGTTTCCGGATATCACTGCTAAGATCGTGCTTGCCCCCTCTATCATATTTTGTAATCAAGAGTTCACTGAAGTATTTACATAACATTGCAAGTCTCCGTGTTTTGATCTTAACGACATTGCGCAAGCACAGACGGACAGATAAAATTGATGAAACGATGAAATAGCTTTTAACCCTACTTACTCCCCAACTGCAACAACAGTACTACATGTAAGCATTTCGTTTTAAGAAAAGCTTGCAAAGTAAGCCTTGGGAATTCTACCAGTTCACCGGAACCGAATGGCAACACTGGAGCACTGGCTGCATTGTCGAAATTGTTCATTATGCACATTAAAGAGAAATTTTGCAGAGGAGACGGAGAAGACGTGACTTTCTACCGGAAAGCAACATCTACCCACACACAAGTTTTCAAGTCTATATAAAATTCATGATAGAGTTATATTGTTTGCATATTCACCTACCCAACCATCTACGTAATCTCTATACAAGATAAGATGGAGTAAGGTATCACGTACTGTGTGGAAACTACACCTCAAAGCAATAAACTTATAGATAATCGTCTTGTCTTTCTTTACATCAATTTTATTGAATTCGACTATCAAATATGTACTGTGAATGTACATTGTCATACCTTCCGTACACATTTTGCATCATCACTAGAAAATATGTACATAACTGATCCTCGCATACCTAAGAAAGCATATTTAGGCAAGTCTGCTTGCTTTCAACCTAAACCCTATTTCAATCCCGAAAGTTTTCCCCTTCTTCCCCCAATTCTTCCTCCATTTTTTCCTCGCTTTTGGTCTGCTCCCGTTGGCAAAAAATTCTCTCTCTTTGGATAAGAGAAGCAAACAACGGAGGAAAAGTAAATGTCAACAAATCTATTTGAACCAAGAGGAGAAATCCTTCAAACATGATTTGATCTCCTTTCACAAAATACAACAGCATTTCTGACATACTTGATATAATCGCTAGCATATTTTGCATGGTATAGTACAAATTTCAACTTTGATGGTGAAGCGGTATGGTATGGCATGATACGCTACATGGATCATTTGATTCTCTACAAAATTTCTCAGTTATTCTCACTCTCTATCTCTATTTCACACATACGCTTGCACCATACTTTTTGCATAATATGGTGGGTCCTGTCATAGCACACATCATGAACACCAATAACAAACACCAAGACTTTTGATCTGCAAATAAGCAGCAACATAAGTATAACCCTCGCCACAACTGGCGTGTGCTTGGAAGAGGATGACGAAGGAAAATTTGTTCCGTGCGGTGTACCCATCTCTTCCTCCATGTATATTCATACAGTAGAGCTCCGTCAATATATCCAGCAGAGATGAAAAGTGGTGGCTGTGTTTCAAATACTGAGAAATGTTAACCAAAAAGGATGAAATGTGGGCATTTTCTTTCTTTTTTTGGTATCCATCTCTGTTTCCACTAGCTTGTTAAAATTTTGGTGGGTTTAGGGAGAAATGATCAGTCTCACGCGGAGTGCAGACTCACTCACCTAACAATAATTAGTGGTGCAGCATCCATTCTGTTGACAATGCATCCTAATCCTGATAAACATTCTACATTTTCAGTAAAGTGGTTGCTTGTAAATTCTCATGAGAGGTATGTATATGGTGCAGTCGTATAGATTATACTATTCAAACGGACAAAGTACATTTCGTTGGTTAGCTGAGGAAAAATTGCTCTATGCATTTACCCTTTTCCCGTGTTGTTATTATTATGAAAAGGATGTAACGAATCTGTCAACTGAACAGGCAAGATACACTGATACTCTGAAAAGCAGAATGATATAACTATCGCTTCTTATTTCGGTATATCGTTTTATGAGAGAGTAGTAGTCTCATTTACAGTTGTGGAGTGTATATAGCTGATAGTGTGGAGGAGAGGGCAAGGCCGAGAGAAAAGATAGGGGCAAATAAGCAGCAAACAGAATGAAGAAACCCGCATCGTATTACAAACAAGAGCACAAAGAATTTTCCTGTATTTTACCTTTCTATCTATCCATGTTTCGTGTAACTCTCTCAGAAAGTGGAGATAGAGAGAAAAAAGAAAGAAAGAGAGCGACAGTGATATTGTGAGCTAGACGCAGTAGTGTGTGTAGGCATATTATTATGTTTAAAATACAACTACAACACTAATAATACATGTTGCATGAAAGATCTCAGATCCACCTACATAACAGCATACATTACTGATACTTCTGCTAACATTTCTCACTCCTTTTTAGATACTTTCTACTAGGAAAAAAAAAGAAATCTTGTAAAGCAGTAATAGTGTTAGCTCGTCTTCTAAGAAGATGTGAGACAGTCAGTGGTGGTGGTAGAATGCGCACAAACGTCGGCATGCTTCCCCTTACCCCACAAAAGAGGCTCGTTCTCTTATGAAATAATTCATTCCTTGTTTTCCATCACACTGGAAAATTGCTCAGGCTTTTCCTGTCCTTTATCGTCTCTAATTTTTCGTCATCTCCACTCATCTAGTTCACACGTATACGAAAACCGTATACATATTAATAATGATGATGGTGAGAGAAGTAGTCGTCGTCGTGATACGTGCTTGTCCAACATCTCTGGCATATATGTATGCACACCAAGCAACAGTATAGTTCGCACATATACACATCCGAATATACACAGATGTACATAATTTTAATATTTGTGTAACTTTTCGAGAGTAGCATCATGATAAATAATGTACTCCTTCAACTCATTTACTACTTTGCTTAATGTGTGTGGAATGCTTCTTACTGCAGTATTGGCTCGTTACTCTTTTACTGCCATTTTACTTGTCTGCTAACTTTCTCATTTTCAGTCTTAAAGATCATCAAAACCGAATAGGACAAAGTTGCAGCAGCTCCCCCTTTCTCTTTTTTTAGGTTCTCAATTTTCTCTCCTTTCTGTACCCTTTTTTTATCTTCATGATTTCTCGGTAGCCAGTAAAATATGTATACCGACATAAACACTGAACAAGAATATATAGTGAACGTGGATTGTGGTTGATGTAATAGTATGTCGAACGCCTGGTAATATTGGTTTCTGCATATTATACACGGGCGGACGGATGTGATGGCATATTCTTGAGAATACAAATATTTTAGCAATTGCTCCATGCTTCCCATTACAAGTTAAAACGCCTTTACCATTTTTTCTTCTTTCTTTCAGCAAAACTCTATCGTCTGGTCTTTCTCTCTCCAGCTACTCTTCTGGCCTGGCCATCCGTGTTCACGTTTCATCTTTTTATTTCGTTATTACTGTGCTCCAATATTCTCAACCAGGACGTGCACATAATAACTATACTACATACCATTGCCACTACTTCCATGACATACGGGAGGGGAAAAATTTCCTTTTCCATGCTGAGATCGTCGTCATATGGGTATTATGGAAGAGAAGTAAAAAAAGGGAGAAGAAGCACACGCAGTCAACATGATAGAAGGGGACTGCAGATATGCTTGCAGGAATCGTAACCATCCAGCCAGAGTAGAATATAGTGCAACGCAACGCCGGCTTTGTTCCACTAATGTACATACATACATATATCAACTATACATTTCATTTGGTCTACAAAGCAGCAGCACAATGTACCACTGCTGTTGGCAGATCTCTTTCCTCAGCTAAATATAGGCATATATCTTTGTTTGTTATAATAATATGATGTTAGATTTAAAGTAGTACAGATGTATTGCACATACATAAGCAAACATTTCTCCTTAGTCTCCCTTAAACTCTCTCACTGTCGTTTCAATTCCTATCTTTTCGGTTTATGCCCGTGTTGGTTGTCCCATTGCCAGGGCCATAGCGGAATAATGCTGTAAGCTTGCGAAGGAAAAAAAACAAGTATATGACTACTGACACTGCAGGCTGAGTTGGTGATGGTTTGATATCATAATAATAATACGACGACGAAGAAGAAGAAGAAAAAATATGTCTTGCAGATTCTAAAGAGAATGGTATAATGTGGGATATCAAGAGCAAGTTAAAAAGTCAAGCTTTTTCAACTCCATTGCCATTGCTAACTGCAAAAGATTGGGAGTTGTAGGCACAGATGCATATTACAAGCACTGAAGCATTTTTCTTCTGGAGGCAGCATCAGGGCAACGAGAGGCAATAGACGTACAAGTAGTTGTAGTCTTGTAGTAGAGAGGACTTGAAGCCTATTTTTTTCTTTTCTCTAGACTGCCATCATGACGGTGGAGGAATTATCCAGGAAAATTTACTTGCAATAAGTGTGATGCCAATTCTTGACAACGAGAGTGTAGGGAGAGTGGTTCTAGATGGAGAAAGAGAGCAAATAGAGAGACCGACAAACCTCAGAGCATGACGGAAAATTGATCTTTTTATGTATACATGGTTGTGTTGCTGCTGGTGCTCACTGATTCACTCAATTCCAAATATAACGTTCGTTTCATATGAAATTGGAGTTTTATACGTGTTTCGAAAGTTAAATATGTATTTAAGGCAAAGAGAGAAAGAGAGAGAGACAGAGGGAAAATAAAGATATGAAAAT
This sequence comes from Willowsia buskii, assembly GCA_034700685.1. Taxonomy (NCBI): domain Eukaryota; kingdom Metazoa; phylum Arthropoda; class Collembola; order Entomobryomorpha; family Entomobryidae; genus Willowsia; species Willowsia buskii. The sequence continues at coordinate 6,145 of JAQIXW010003631.1, read as the reverse complement.
GTGCAAAAAGGGTCACCGTTAAAGTCATTCAAGAACTACGTGCCGTTTTTCTACTTGTAACTTGTAGATGTATCAACTTAAAGTTATGATATTTAAAGCATAAATTTACAACTGCATATACGCAAGTATGTATGCAAAATCATGAGGGAATTTTAAAGTGAACAGGGACATTTCTTCACACTTCATCCTCGCTTTGGAACGGAAAATAGAAAGATAGGGTAAAATAGAGCAAAGAAGAGTGTAGAGAATACTGCAGAGTTGGACAAAAATAGCGTCTATGTTATTTCTCAGTGAGCAAACACACATCATAATTATCAGCCCTTTGGTCTTTACGATGATACTGTCGTCCTATTGCAAGTTTCACGAGAGAAGATACGAGAATGGGATAATATTGCAGCATGATAATCTTAAAGTAGACTACAATTTGATGATAACGACTAAACTGATCATAATAAATGTAACTATGATTCATCACCAAAATTTTCTTAGAACGAAGTAGAATGCATTTAATACCCACTCAATAGTTTATGATAAGCAAAGGAAGCATGCTCGCTGCAGGTTTCCAAAAAATATAACTTATGAGGAGAAGTAACTCATCTACAAACTGGTTCAGCTCCCAAAATGACTCAAGCTCAAATATAACGACATGACAAACACAGGCACATGACGACGCAATAAGCTCCCTCTGCTGAAGTAACAGTGCAAGAGGCATGAACATTGAGTAAATTATGTAGTCAGCTCTATCTGGCCTCTTTTTCCCTACGTAGTAATAAACATTGGTATTGGAACGTGTATATTAAATGCGCTACCTTTACGTGTCTTGTGTCGTGTCTTCTTGCTATCTAAGAATGTACTTTATGATGTATTTTACAGCGTAAAATATCACACCGTAAAATTAAGTAGCCATCATATTTCAGCTGAGTAAGGTGGTCAGAAAATGCTAGGCGTGGGAAAGAAGCGAGCAAAAAACTACTATAAGTATAGTAACATCATTCAAATGACATTTTAGGTATATGTTAATGTTTGTATGGAATGTATACATTCACCATGCCACTTTAAATACGAATGCATTAAATTACAAAGAAAATTATGGAAATGGAAAGGTCTGCTTTCCCGAATTTACGTAGGATATGATGTAGTAGTGTCCATAAACTCTGCAAGAAAGTATGACTCGAACAATTTTACATAGGTATACACCGCGCCGCATAAAACTAGCTGTGTAATATTTTACTTTTCATTCCAGCCACCATAACAACAGCACGTCATTACCGACGCATGAGAATGCAGTGTAACATGCAGTTAATTTGGGAAAGTGGACGGATGCGAAGAAGGAAGCGGCAGAGACACCTGTTTAAAAGGAGCATTGTCGTAAAAGTAAACAACCTGGTTTTCTCAGCGATGAGACTTACGAATATATTGAGTCTACAAAAAAAGAAATTAGCGAATACGCATTGGATGATTTTGTGAGCAAACGTGAGCTGTGGATGTACCTAATAGAGGAATTAATTTTATGATGGTAAATATACATATAATATTTACACAGTTGGCGTTGTATTGTCATGGGATAGTTTGGGTTTGTAAGAAGAATTATTTTGCTGCTATTTGCTCTATAACAGTATACTTTAAACAGAATGGAAATATAAGTATAGTCGACATATCCTTGTTGGAATGATGATAGTGCTTTTTGCTGCATAGACTATGGACTACCACGTAAGGGACATAATCATTACATGTCGTACTATCTATAATATGTTTTCCAATGGATTCATTTTCACAAGACGCAGATGGGGATAGCAACAAACGATTCAGTTTACTTAAAATTCTCGACCAGTCCTGATGTCGTCTGTTGAAATCACAATATAATAATAACATACAGCTTTCTTGTTCTCGCTCTCTCTTCTTGCCTGTCCCTCAGTTTTGCCGTCACGATTCTTACGGTTTCTTCCCTTTTCGAAAAATGTGCGCATAGTTCTTTGAAAATCTCGTTGAAACAAATGATAAAGAAAGAACGCAGGAGTTAGGTAGCCCTGACATCACACGATAGGAAAACTCTTACGTTAGTAGTTTCTCCTTTATTTTCAAATAATTTTCCTTTTTCTGCTTACTTGTACGCTTTGTGGAGGATGAGCTTTGAATACATATTACAAAGAAACAAAAAGAAGAACAAAACTATTTTATACAGAGCATTGGCAATAATAAAGAATGAAGTCAGTTGTGACTATCACACATGTGAGCTCACTTCACTTTTAAATCCTTCAGAAGATACGAATAAATGTGTACACGAGAATCGAAGCAGGCGAATACCTCCAAAGCATAAAGAGATGATATAGATATGCATATACGGATTCTAAAATGTGTCAAAAATGTGCTTACCAAAAATAAGCATAAAGCTCCTTTCACGTCACTGTCTTTTCAGAAATTCATGAGTATAACCAAACCGAAAATATATACTATGCCAAGTGAGAGAAAGAATTTCTTTCTTTGTTCTTGTAACGCCAATTCAAATGTAGCACAATAATGAAACTAGAGAAAGCTCCAAAATATGATGATTTTCTAGAAAAACAAACAGTACAACGTTGTTTTCGTGCAATGTCCGAACTCCGAACTGTATGCATTCGAATCTTAACGTGCAGTACAGCTTGTTACCATTACCATGATCAATTTTATTTTCAGGGAAAGGGCAAAAAAGCAAAGCCTTTTTCCAGTTAAAAAGGAAAGAAGAAGATTGGTAATGAAACTAAGGCGAAATACTGCGCTATTACAATCGTTGATATTACATTGGCGATGGCCGTCGTCAGAGCGCAGGCACACAGACGTAATTTCATTTATTACACCTCTCTTCCTCTCTCCACTAACATCAAAAGAAGCCATTCTTATACATCTCGTATCCAGAAATTGCAAAAAAAAGTAAAAATATATACCATGTATCGTCATTTTCCTCTTAAAGAATGTTGTCGAAGGAAGAAGACATTGAGCTGCTGTTAGAATGACCCAAAAGGTAATGCTTTTCGTTTTACGAGACCTCATGTTGCAGACAATACATGGAGAATGATAAGATTGAGTGGAGAATAATGATATATACCGAATATACGAGTATTTCTCGGAACCATCAGCCCGCGTAGGCAGACGAAGACGCACATCAGAAACAAGAAACAAAGAGAATAATACAGATAGTAATAATAGTACAATATTATGGTGCCATGGAAGTGGGGCTCGACGCTCATCATCATGATGACTTTCGAAAAGAGTAAGACCGAAAAAAGCTCACAATCAGTAATGTAATGTAGTGCACTTCGGTAATAATAATAATAATAATAATATGAAGCGTCTCCAGTCTCTCTATTTCTGAACAGAAATCTCTCTTTTACTTGTACTGTATAAGTAAGCAAACCTACTGTCATGCTGACGATAGTCATGAGAAACAAAAAAAAAGTTGTGGAGGAAATGAGTGAGACAACTTTTGTAGGATGGATATTGGTATTGGTCTTGAGAGTGAGAGTTTGAATGGCATCTCTTTTCCTTTCAAAGGCACTGACGAGTTTTCTAATATAAATAAAATAATAGTTGAGACAGAGGTTTACTGCTCACTTTCTATGCATTTTGTGCAATGTATATACACCTACTCATCCCTAAAAATGGTAGTGCTGTTGATGGTAGTTCTCTCTATTCCATTGACGCCAGAGACCGCGATGTCATGAGAAGTTGTACCAAAGCCAAGTCGTATTAGTGGAGATGGAGATGCTGCAAGAGAGATGCGTTCTCTCTGCCAAAGATACGGCGGATTTCTGTTTCACTCCGCGCTTGTATTCCCATACTATTCTTTCTTTTCCTTCTCAAGATTCTCGTGGAGTGAAAGAGAGAGAGATAGAGCGAGAGAAAAAGAAAGATCCAAAAGAAGGAGGAAAGTATGAAATTGGAGAAAATGACAAGGGAGTCTCCCAACTCATTTTATACACATAGGTACTCATTCACTAGCAAAGTACCAGCATCGCCAATAGTACAGCCATTGCTGTTGTTGGCAATGGCAGCAGTAATATTGCTACCATTTTCCTTGGGAAAAGGGAAATTTTATGCTTGTATTCTCTCTCTCTCGTACATGTCGTCTTCGTCGCTCCAAGTAATCGGGTTTGTTGTACCAGCAGTGTGTGCATTTATAGATAGATACTTACTATTTTGAAGGCATCATAATAGCAAAATATTAGACTTTCTCCGCCTGGCTTTCTATCCAGTCGTTATTATTATTATTAGTAGCATTAGAAATTCAAACAATATATACAGGATATACGTGAATATTGCATCGTTTATATAAAGGATAAAACTTTTACCGTCATAAAAATATCAAGATTTTTTTAAAAAACCATTTCGTTCTCAAGTCTCAAGAAGAACTGAGAAGAATGCTTTGATGTTTTTTCCTTTAGTTTTCTTATACTTTGAAGATGAACCTCTATTAGTTTTTGACTCAAGTGGCTTTTCTCTCATCTCCTTGGCTTTTGTTAGAGTACACTACTCGCTGACTCCCTGTCTTGTCTCACAGGACTTATATGAGGTTTCTCGTTATGCATATGAGGCACAAAGGACATAACTCTCATTTGTCGAACAATATGGTAGGGTATTACGAAAGAAAGATTGCACATACATACAAGTCGATTCTTCTTCCCTTTCTCCTCCTGAAATGATAAAATGATTGTGCATTTGGCAGACTAAGAAGATGTAAAGCCTAAGCTTGCTAAAAGATGTCTGCATGTGAAACAAAAACGTGAGGATGTGATTATATGTGAAAATAAAGTTTTGGATATAGGTAGATGCATAATATACATCCACACACTTGTTAGTATGTATGCGCGAAAATATCCTACTACATAATATGCAGAAAGCATTTATATAAGTGTCCAACAGAAAATTGGTTGAAAAAGTGGAATCTATATTCGTAAACTAGTTGGTCTTTTATATCCATTATTCCCCAAGTGAGCGGCACATGTACCAGTACCTGTCGTTCCCATTCATTCATTGGGTGCTTGGACTTGAACCTACTTTTTTTCTAAAAGAACGTCAAAGTCAGGCAAGCATTTACAATGATTAATCTAGCACGATCCCCTGTAAAGTACAAAATGTATTATGAATTGTCTGACACAACTCCAAAGAGGATAAACTTGAAAGAAAAAGAGTTCTTGAAGAGAGCCACGCAGAACAAGAGCAACAACAACAATAATAGCTTTCTGAAATGAGCCTATCAAGTGTAGCCTTTATGTCCCCAAAACTTATTAAGCTTGATTATAAACAAAAATAATAATTGGGAACATTCATTTTAATTTTAAATTTTTCTGTTTTTAAATGAGCCAAACAAAATGTTAAGATTTTTGATGGCTGTGATAATCAAATCGAAAGAGCCCTTTCTCTTCTCTTATTAGCATTCACACATTTTCTTTTTCGACACCAAAGCTTATTCCCTCCTCCATTCATTGTATTAAAATATTATCCTAAAAAAGAGCAAACACGTAACTTCTCTGTAAGTTTTAAAAGTTTAAACTTTCACCGTTTGAAACACAACGGTATGATTATGCTATATAATGAAAATCAACTTTAGGAACATGAGCAGTACAAGTCTCTGGTAGTGTTACATCGTCCGTGGGGTCTAAAGAATATTTTATTTATTCATTGTTATCCTAATTCATTATCTCGAGTGGCTGGCACAGGGATTCATTTTTGTGTGACAACTTTTCCTAGAAACATGATCACCGCAGCAGAAACAGTAAAGTCTATCCCTATTTATCATTATTACTGCGTACCGCTGTGCCGTTTTTGTTTCATTGCTTTACTTGACTGTCCTATCACTGAAAAGTATCTTCGTGTCAGTTAGCCAGACACATTCCAGTGGCAATTTTAGAAGTTCTAGTATCTTTCAGCAAATTTATACAAAATACATGAGACACGATTCCATAAACAAGCACGACACATTGCTACATGACAGAAGATATGCGAACTTTTCATACATATTTTGCCAAAGAATTTGGTAAATGTGCCAAAGCAAAACCAACGAATAAGGATCACTACTCCCAAATTGAGTCGCTACCCAGTTGGAACACAATAATAAGCAGTGAAAATGGAAAGAGGATTTTGTATTGGTACGAATTGGGATTCTTTTCTC
>JAQIXW010003630.1:0-12838 GCA_034700685.1 Willowsia buskii | reverse complement strand
TTTAGCAGGCGCGTGGAATTGTGAGTTTTTGTAGTATGACATTTAAATCGAAATATACTACAAAGCACACAAATATATGTACTAAAGGCTGTATGTTAAAATTTAACTTTTGTAGCTTTCACTTTGATTACTTGAGTAAGCTCAATGAAAAACAAAGCCATAATGAAAATTAAAAGTACAACAGAGATAAAAAGGATCCTCAAATGAGTATTTTTCCACGACTGAAACCGTCATTGAATTCTCATATGCGTTTTATAAGTCACATAAGCGCAGCTTTAAAATTTGCTATAAAGAGAGAAAACAAGAGTGCGTAGGAAGCAGTGGTTACACGAAACGAAAGTACTTTCTCACTCACTACTGCACCCCATTTTGCTGAACAACTTTCATTGAGCCAGAAAACAAGTCTTAGAGAACGTGTTCTCTCTGCCAATAAAATTTGCCAACATAACTCTCTACTAGAGTTTCTTGTGATCCAGCATTTATATCCAGTTTTGTTATATATGGGCTTATGTACCTAATGTTTGTTTGTGTTTCCCTTGCACACTTTTTGTGTTTAACCACGACTCTGGGATTTCAAAGGGAGAAAGCTTGCTTACTCCATCGATCACATCTCCCACCCAATAAAATAATTTTTACTTCGAAAGTATGCAAACATAAACACTCCAAGTAACATGTATGTAGGTAAGCATATATACACATTATGGAATAGGTTATTATATATGTCAGCTAATACCAAAAAGAGTAATATCAACTCGGAGGAAATTAAAATCATCAATTTCACGGAAAATAAAATTCGGGAAAACTAAAAAGATCAAACAAGCGAGTTCTTATTAGCTTGGCAATAAATGGAAGCAGATACGTATGTGTAATATGAAGCTGTTGGCAGTGTGATGTGAACCAAACCTTGATGATACGTTAAATAAGCCGAGTGAAGAGAAAGTCTTTTTCAGAATTTTCTGTTACTGCTTTCTAGTTACTAGTAGTAGCTAACTCCCACTTGAGTGAAAAGTCCTTTGAGTTTCCCTACAGCTTCTTAAACTCCATTTTGTTTGCCTACAAGCACTTATCGTCAGTTTGGCTCTATATCTATACAAATAGCAGACAAAGATAGTTGCTGTTTCTCTCCACTCGGGGATAGAATCCTCTTGAGTCTGTATAGCATCAAACGATGTAAAACTGTCCAGTTAAAAATGCCCGTGTATCGATTCTATAAAGACCATTTTCCCAAGTGGGCCAAACTGCCAAGTTCGTGGAAACATTTTTGAAATAATGTCAGGCCGAATACGGATTCAATCAAGAGCAAATGATAGGAAACATGTTATTTCAAACAGACTTTAAACAAAATGTAATAAGGTGCTCTAGGTTTTATGTACATCTTACTGGCTGTCTGAAGTTAATCGAGACAAACATGATTAGTTATAGTACATTGATCTATTTCTCTTGTTACTGTTGGTATGAGCCATTGTGCTTGTCACAAAATTTAATGCAGTGTTACTAAGAAAAAAAGGATTAAACAGACCACGTGCAGACTGGAGAATAGAAAAGCATTATAGTGTGACTCAAAGCTTCTCATAAGTACGAAGGTTGATACTACAATTTGATTGTATACACGTCTTTATGTTAGTCTACCATTCAGTCTCAAGCTATAGATGAATCTGATAATTCAGTTGGAAACAGCTTTCATCTACTCGACTCAGCTCATAAGAAAATACGCAGAAATAACAAAATGTCAAAGTAGTTTTTGCGTAACAGAAATTTTGCTTGCCTTGCCTTGAAAGTAGCGTAATACTCCTGTATATATACTATACTATATACTCGTAAACTGTATTATTTTTCGTAAGAAAATTTGATTTCAAATAAGAATTTTGCACATGTAAGCATTCACTGTGTTAATGAATAGTTAATTTGGTCGAAGTTAGTTGAAACTTTACACAGGGTAAATGCGTTACACTGAATCTACATTAGGCCCGTCAATCGTGTTAATGCTTAAGTCATACACGAGCCTATTTTGCTTGAATATTTTCGCAAATGTCTTATTATGGTTTCAGTACAGGTGGTAATTGGTGGCATTCAAGCGACATCGTATTGATTAAACTTTCACTCATGGCTTCAACGCATTCACCATAATATGTATTTGCACCATAATTTGCTAAATTTGCCAGACTTCTATTACAGAAACGATGGAACAGCGTGATCCCGTAGGCTATGAAAATCAGCCGTAATGAAACCGCTTTTTATGTGTTATTATCCATAATTATCTAGACCAACTAGGTTCTACCCACGATGTAAAGCAAAATGTGTAGTCGTATGTAGTTCTGAAAGTCGTAGACTCGTGGTCATGTTGCCAGCCAGTTGCTCTCATTTTATGATGATTTTTTTGCAAAAAATAAAAATGAAGGCCGCGTCTTATTTTTCCCAAGAAAGGAAGCAACTATTGCAACTCTTTCTAAAATATGGCTTTTAGAAGCTAACATAATAGCTTATTGGTATATGCAGGCACATATTGCTTTTTCTTTTTAATGTTTTCTCTGTCTCAAACAAAACCTGAAACCTTTTGGGGAAGGTGCACAGGCACAAGCTGAAAATGCAATATATATATCAACATGTAATGCCAATGCCACAAGACTGCGAGACTCAAACCAAGTACTCTAATCCTGCAATTTACTCATGTCAGCTTCAACACTCTTCTTGTGTAACCCGCTCGTTCTAAGTTTTTATTAATATTTTCTTCGACAGAAAAAAAGTAGTTTTGACGCTTGCATTGAGAATTGAGTTTGTAGGTTGTAAAAGAGAGAAAATTAGGAGAAGAAGTAACAGTAAACCCTTTTAGCACAAGAAATAATAAAGCACACACTTGACAGTAACATTCTTGCAATAAAAAGTGTCTAAGCTGAAATTGTAAAACTGTATTATATGAAAGAGGGAAAGCGGTATGTATAGTATGGGAATTCTAACAAACAACAACTAACTAACAGCTTAACTTGGGAAACAACTGCCAACATATGTGAACTCATATTTATTCACATAAGTTTTAGAGCTGTGCTTACAACAGAACGAATAGGAAATGTCTCGATTTCTTTTCCATTCATTTCTCAAACGAACAACCACAACACAACGCAAGATTTCGTCCGTAAATTGAAACGCATAATGTCTTTCATTGCGATATAAAAAGATTACGAGAGTGGGTACCTTGGTCTTTGTGAAAGAAGGTACTTCCACTACCACTTTTACTTTTGCTATAGAAAATGGCAGTGGTAGAAATTCGGGCTTTCTACTTTCTAGTAGTTGGTCGATCTCACTTTCCCCAAAACGTACACATTCACCATTGATGATCAGTTCATCTTTTGACATAATATATATCCACCGTCACCGACTGACTTGAGAGCGCGTGGGAGACTGGCTATATCTTTATTGAGTTACGGTTGTTGGAAGTCGTATGAAAAATAAGTTTCTTTAGTTGCGGATTTCTAAGATTATCTTCATGTTTGTGATTTTTTAGAACAAAGTTTGAAGGATAAATAAGGGACTTTTTGACAAACATTAATTAAATCCATTTTTTCCTAAATCTCAACGGCCTTTTGCCTTAAACCTACTTGAGTATTATTTTCTGCAATAAAAACTTCCAATTACTCTGTTGACATTGAAAGTAGACTATTTGTTCGATATTTATAGAATTGTAGAGTTGCACACTGGCGCGGCGAAGCGAATGCAGGTGATGATAGGATTTAGGAAAGTTTTATGATTGAGTATTGAGAAATTAAGGTAGGTAAAGGCTTTTGTATTTTTAGGCAGTAGTTAAGATTGGTATCATAATTCATAATCTTTTCACAATGGCCTAATTACAAAATGCTTTAATATGGAAAACAACAACTAACAACACAAGGGCAGGTAAACAAGCCGAGAGCTTGTGAAATCCAAATGTAATACTTGTGCAAGTTATGCATAATATTCTATACTTACCAAAAGTTAGATTGGTTTGGTTGATATTTGGCATGTGTCTACATGTTTTGTAGTTTGCACTAGTTTGCAGTGTGTTTGGTAGTGGTATAGCAAACTAGCATAAATGGCAAGACTGGCAAACAAAACTTCGGTTGACAAAACACGTCTATTTATTTTAAGCTCTATGCAAACTGGAATGTGACTGAAGTATTTGGAGTAGGTAACAGGTATTTTTGAATTTCGGTGAATTTTCTGGTGGAAAATTTCTATTCCACCATTTATTCCCAATGGAGTTTGGGGTCTTCTAAGTTGAAACTTACTTCTTGAAACATATCGTAGTCTCAACTTTTGGCAGTAGTGGCAGTGCTTTTCTCGAAAACTACAGAATGAATAACCGTAAAGAAAGCTATTTTTAACGAGAAACTGAGTGAGAGAAAGCAAATTTCGATTATCTTCCATCGCCATATTTTCATGACATGTTCTACACGAATTAGTCGTGTACTTACATGTCTATACAACATTTTCACGGTTTTTCATACTAGGTATTTTTACAAAGCGTTTATAAATAAAAAATTTTATCAAATAAAACAAGAGCTTTATGATGACGTGACGTGAGTAAGAACATTGCATGCACAGCTTAAGACTTTTGACTTTGTCCTCGGCGATATTGAGAAATGACTTTTTACAATTGAAATTCGGACAGCATAATCATACCATTCTATTTTTAGATTTAGAGGCCTGTTGGCATTGACTCTATAAAAAAGGGAAAGTTGCGTGATTGTATAAAAGGAAAGGTGAAAACCAAATAAAGTAATAGTTTATATGCATTCAGGTTTAAAAACTTGATTTTTCTTTTCTGAAAGAATAAAAGAAACAGTTGAAATGGCGTTTAGTTGATTTCATCAATAATTTATTCCTTCGTGAAAGTATAATAGCCTACAACAATACAAAACTCTCTCTTTTCATTCCATCTTAGTTATTTAGTTTTACTACAGGTAACACAAAAAAAATGATGACATTGACATGAAACTTTTGATGAAAGCAAAAAGCAATTCCGTCTAGTTTATAGAGTAAAAATTAAGAAAATTTATATTTGCATGAATTGCTGCGGTGAATACATACAATTCTGCTTTTGCTTAGGGCAAATTGTATCCACATTGTGTGGTTGTGTCCATCGATTTATGTTGCATGTGTATATCTCTATCTCAATATAATTATCTATAATCTATGTAAAGTGTATGCGTAATTATTTTTATTGTCTTATGCTGTGTGCCGTTTTCATTAGCATTTTGAGCAAATTTTCTCTTAGATGAAATCAAATGAGTAAACAAACTGCAATATAAAAATGTCATTTTTGTGTCTTTCTTTTTATTTCCAGCAGTGTGCGTACTAGATAAAGGACAATACTCTGATAACGCACAAGAAAACTTCAGCAGACCTTCCCGTTGATGGGGACTTCCTCTGACGAGAAGCTTTTTAAGAAATCAAGACGACACTTGCCGACTATCCAATTACTACTTTTTCCTTGCACAAAGTTCAACTACTGCAGGTGCACAGAAACTTTTCCCTTCTTTTTCAGCCCTCCCCAATGTCATAATGACAGAAGAATTCTCAAAGAAGAAAGAAAGTCTCTCTCTCTCTCTGAACTCCAAAATGCTAACCCGAATCAATGGTTAGTAGTAGTGTGTGCTGTAAACGTAATTTCGTTTTAGTATTCTGTACATGTCTCTTGTTCGTCTTCACTTAGAACTTTCCATCATCATCCCTTCGCACACTATTAACAACAGTAGAAAGTGGAATGCAAGGATAAGGAAACAGTAGAGAAGGATCTGACAAGACAGAGAGAAGATTACATCATCATAAAAAAGGGAATTATTGGATATGTGGTGGTCGGGAGGGTTGTACGTATATTCAGTGTTCACGTTCGGTGAATAATGTATGAACTTTTTTTCAACCGGCTGAAGAAGAATAGCAGTGGGAACTATAATAATAATAAAACTTATGACAATGCACAGAAAAAGAGGAAACTTGTGTTTGGTATAACAGTGAAAGTTATTTGGCTAAAATGACTGTGTAGTGGGGAAAGTGGATAGTCTTGTGTGTCGTCTTCTTCTTAGTCTTGTTTATTTATTGGGCTTTCTTCTCGTCTGCTAAGAAGCAACCATCAAATAAAATTACGGACTACAGAGCAGCAAGTTTCAAGATACAACGAGAAGAGTTTTTTTTCTTCTTCCCTTTATGTGGATTCAAATAACTTTATCTTGATCATCTACAAACAAACCAACCACAATGCAACGAATGGACAGGCTTCGTCGCTCTCTGAGAGAGTCCTTTCGGAGAAAGCGTGATGGACCTGAAAGCAGCAAGCCGCATCAATGGCAGGCGGATGAAGAAGCTGTTCGTTCGGGAAATTGCAGTTTTCATGTGAAAGTAAGTCTCTTTTGAATGCATATTATGGGTGATGGGTATAAATGCGAAAAGTCTCGCATATTGTCTGCCATATGGAAAAGTTTGTTTGCAGTGGGATGATATAATGTAAGAACCGGAAGTTAAAAGGAAACTGCCATTTCATTGTTATCATCACCATTAAGTTTTGTATCTTTTGTATTTCACTCTTTTACGTCATTTCATTTTGAATAGATCAGGGTGTTAAAATGAGCACCTGCAGTAAAAACCGGATGGTGTTTTTATATAGGGTTTAATTTTTAAATTGAACATGGTGTCCGGGGAAAGAGAGAAATGGTTGTCTTTGAACACTAAACAATGACAATAACAACTGAAAAGTTTTTATATAACCTTTTTTTGCTAACGTTTTCGCTTACCATTCAAAGTTTCTTCAGATAGTCTACGAGAAAGGAGGAAAAAATATCAAATATCCCCATCTTTAAGGGAAATGTCAAGCAGATTGAGTTTTTACTTTTAAAATACGAATCATACATACTTGAAAGTAGATAGGTGTCTATTGTGTTGTTTTCGCAAAAGGAAGAAGAAAGTAGAAAAGATAAAACTAGTCAAGATGTAGGCAATGGAGTGGAAAACACATTGTACTGATCCCATTGAAGACAGAAGAACACACTAGAAGTATAAAAGAAAACTGCGTATTTGTATTTTACTCGAAAATGAAGTGAAAGTATGAAAAGAATCGTATTAAAATGGAAGACAGCATAGAGTATTGAGTTAAAAATGTGTACTGCAAGGTATTTGAAAAAAAAAGTTTTTATGATAACGGTTTTTTTCTTATTATTTTTATTTCGCCAGTATTTAGGATGCGTGGAAGTATTCGAGTCCAGAGGAATGCAAGTTTGCGAAGAGGCAATGAAAGTTTTAAGAGTAAGTTTGCACAACTAAAAACCTCGCCGTATCATACTTGTTACTTGTACTGTACTACTTGCTATTGTGCTATTGCATTTTTATGTAATTCACTTTTCATGTTGTGAACTTTATAATATTTGTTCATTCTATGCAGCAATCTAGGCGAAGACCGGTGAAAGCTACTTTACATATCTCAGGTGATGGTCTACGAGTGGTAGAGGACGATACTAAGGTACGTTTTAATATGCAGTTAATAATTTATTAATGCTGCAATTTTTACAATAATCCAAACATCAAATTGATGTGTTAAGAAATAAGAAATATAAACATAGAATTTGTGCTTGCAGGGACTGATAGTTGACCAAACGATAGAAAAAGTATCGTTTTGCGCTCCAGACAGGAACCACGAGAGAGGATTTTCATACATTTGTCGAGATGGAACAACAAGAAGGTGGATGTGCCATGGATTTATTGCTTCCAAAGAATCGGTAATGACGGTAATAGAAGCCTTCGTCTTTTCATTTATTCTAAATTAACTTATATTTGACTTTACTTTTTTTATTTGTCGGTTGAAAAATCTGGGAATCGCAGCAAATTGTATACACGTAGTCTATTTTATAATCAATTTAAAATATCTTATATGGGAAATATGAATTAGTAATGGAAGCCAATTTTTTTATATAATTTTTTATAAAACAGGGCGAACGATTGAGTCATGCTGTCGGATGTGCATTCGCTGTTTGTCTGGAAAGAAAGCAAAAGCGAGAAAAAGAATGCGGAGTGAGTATGACGTTCGACTCGAAATCATCAACTTTCACAAGATCGGGCAGCTTTAGAGTTGGAACATCAATGGATACAATAAGCACAAAATCGTTGTCTCCACCACCAAGTGCTGGTCCAACCTCAGCAAATAAAACGGCCTCCACGTCAGCTAATCCTCATGCGATTGAGAGGCCACACGCTCCACCAAAAATGCTTGAGAGACAAGGTTCTTTCCGGGGATTCTCCCAACTTGCTAATCGTTCTCCTTTCAAAAGGCAGCTTTCTCTTAGATTGAACGAATTGCCCTCCAACCTGCAAAGGACTCAACAGTCTGCCGTTGATATTCTCACTTCTAATAATATCATTCCTACTGCAGCTCCTTTCATACCATTGGGTAAGTATTTGTATAATTTGAAGCTTTTCGTCTATTTGACTAGTATAATGGAAGTGGACGTTTTATTCCTGCTTCAAGTAAGAGTACATTGCACCAACATTTATACTGGCTCTTGCTTGAGTTTCTGTTTTCAAACGGAATTGGAATACGGCTCCGTGTTTCCCATATTATATTTTTCACTTCATTGATAGCCTCGTCAACTGAATTATTTTTCAGCTACTACCAGCCCCGCTCCACCACCCAGAACGCAAAGAAGTCGTTTACACTCATTGCCTAACAATTCGCTTGCAGGTAGCATGTGGTGATCCAGTTTTAACTAATGTTTTTATACATTTCTTTTTTTCTTTCTTTTTTTTGTATGAATGAGAGTTGAGTTGAGAGAAGCACTGAAACTGAAATCAACTCAATAGTTGAGTTTAGACGTAGTTTCTTTCCATTTGTGTATGTAATGCAATAAAATAATAATATCGTGTTAATGTATGCGTTTCATAGGAGGTGTTATCCCTGAAGTTCCTTCACATGGCGGATCAACTGAAAATACTGTGGTACCTCCCAAGGTTGAAAACAAGGACTTGGTCTCACAACTTTGTCAGCAGGTTACTCAAGGGCTGTCCATGTTGGCAGCTAACCATGATGACATTAAGGTAGGGTTAGCCTTATTATTATTATTATGAGTTGTTGGCATTGGAGTAAATATTATAATTTACATTTTACTTCTGTTTTAGAACGTGCCCGGTGCGACAAATTCATTCCCTACCAAATTTACGAACCCTTGGGACGACGAAGTAGGGACGACACCTAATGCATCTGCGTTACCTGTATTCAACACGGCACCATTAGCGAAAGCAAATTCTGTCATTTCCACAGGCTCGCCTACAAAATCCCAGCTAATTTCTCAAACCAAGTCCACGACGGATACTTGGTTTAACAACTTAACACAAAGTCATGAGCCCAAAGCTACATTACAATCCAAAATCAGTCCAATCCAAGAGAACAGAAGTGTAACGAACGAAAATGTGTCTGCCGTCGTGACATCCACTTTTGGTGGCAGCTTCACTACTTCCACAAACGCAGCTAAAAACATTCTTCCGTCTTCTTCAGTAATATCACCACCAAGTACTAACATCGCGGCAGCTATCACGACAGCAAATGCTGCTAACATTGGGGCAACCGCAACATCTCCTTTAAATTCTCTTTCTGGGGTCAAGACTTCTACCTCATTTTCCCACAATAATCCAATTAACCCTCCAGTTCCTGTATCAGCAACACCCAACATCAACCCAAACCAACAACCGCCACCGCAAGCTGGTCAAGTAGGTGGCCCAACACGATCCACATATCGAGGTGCTCCTACAAGATCCCAGAGTCTCGGAGCGGATCCGTTTGATGCTACGTGGGCAGAGCCGCTGGCTAGAACCGGACAAGCACCAACTAACCCTTTCGTCCGACAACAGACATTCCAAGTTTCAATGTAATTTGAGTATAGGATTAATGAATATATGCGCCAGGAAGAAAAGGGAGATATAATATCTTCGAACAAACAATTTTTAAATGCGTTATAACGTATGTGTGAAAACAGTTGAACAGAGTGATCAACAAGTGTAAAGCACGGATTTTTTTAAGAAAGCAAAGATGAAACATGGTCGATGTAGTATTATTATTAGCCATACACTTACAGGATGGATGTAAGAACAGCGAAATAGGCTAGATTTAATGGAGATTATAAAAAACTTTTACGCTGTCTTGCATGAAAACTATTATTATTATTATTATTACTAAAAATTACTTGCTACTTCGACGTGATTGCATTTTGTTGTTACTAGATTGTTTATATATTCATTGACGACCTATTCATGGGAAAATGGTTTTTATTACTAATTAGCGCTATAATATTATTCTATCCTAATTGTTTTAATGTTATTATTATGATACAACAGTATAAAAGTTCTTACTGAAAATGTATTCTTATTGTTGAAACTTATATTTCGTACATATTTCTATCGGTAGATCAAAATGTTTATATTCGATTATTCAACGAAAAAAAAAATCAAAAATTCCAATGTAGCAGCTACAAACAATGAGAAAAATCAATCATTCAAAAAATTATATACAAATCATGTAAGTTTATCTTTCAGCAGAACAAAACACGACCACAAATTACTCAATGAATGATGCATATCATTATTTCAGGATTTGAATCAAGTTATAAAAAAATGTCTGCGTTTAAATAAAATCGCCTGTACAAGGAAAATCATTACAGTAGTAAAAATATAAAAAACAAATCACTGTTTAAAAGATGTTATGAATAAAATAAAACACAAAATCGTTAAACCAAATCCATTTTGTCATCAAGTGCTCATTTGGACATCTTTCAATCGTTAATATTCGAAATCGTATGCAAATGAAAGGAACAAATTTATTAAAATTAACATAAACAATGTGCTCACAAAATGGTTTGATGTATGTGATGTGAGTGATGATGGCGATTAAGTTAAGTAATCACCTCTAAAAAGATTTAAGCAAAATAGGCACATATTCAAAAACTCACATTTTAAAACAGTTCTTCATTTATTATAAAAATTTTAATATCAACAAAAATGAATCAATGCATCGTCTAAAATATGTCAGACGCACAAGCTTCATTGATCTGATCGTGATTATTGACCGATGTTTTGCGAACTCGGATAACCTTTTCAATCACTATCCTCTTCAGAATCTATCTGCCCAAACCCTAAATCATCAATAGGGTTTGTAGTACCCACAGCCTCCTTTTCATGTTTATCAGCTTGTGGCGACTTTTCCGTTTTATCTCCCATTGCCAGCACCGAACTGTTCTCCTTGCAAGACTTGGAACAACAGGGCTCCTGTTCCTTGCTTACGTCAATCCCACTATCAGGAGGGGTACTCAAACCAAGTGAGGATGATGCTTTACGATAGTTTCTATCTCGTTGCTTTGTGAATTTCTTAAATGTAACCTGTTCCGTTGAACTGTTACTTGTATTTTCCAATATTTGCTGACGCAACCGTTTGTAAGGAACACTTTCGTCGTCACCACCAGAGTTGGTTGAATTAGTTTCCGGGCTAACATATCTTTTGAAGAGTGATTTACAAGCTTCATTCAACTTACATGAGAGTCGTCGCTTTCTCTTCAACCCTTTCTTGATACTACCACCATGAGAGTCGCTAGAGTCGTCACTTTCTTCGTCCACTATCACTCCATTAGCACTGGCAGAGCTTGTACAGCCATGAGAAGTTTCATCACTGTCTGAGCTACTGCTATCACTACTGATAATAGCACGACTTTTCTTGGAGGAACTTTCTTTCTTTTTTGTTTTAAAAACAGGTTGGTCCTTACAATCTTTAGATTCTTCAGAACTGGAGGAATCAGAAGATGAGGAACTAGAAGATGTATTTGCACTCGAATCGCTCAGTCGAGTAGTTTGGTTCCTTGTCATGAGTTCTCTAATGCGATCATAACTGGTTTCTGAAGTGGGCCTTGTTGTTTGACTATCAATCATATTTCTCGAACTTTCATATACTGGCGTTGATAACATCTCCCGTCTTCGTGCTTGTAGCAATCGTTTCCTAAATTCTTTTCGAGAGCTTGAATAGCTGTTACTGGTCGCTCTTCTGTGTTCTTGCCTTCTAACTCCATTAGATAGTCTCAAGGGGCGTGATGAAGAATTATGACTAGTTATAGAAGATGTCGAATTCATAGTTTGCTGATCAACAGAAGATGGGTCGGAATCAGAATCTGTTTCTGATGTTCGTCCACGGTTCAATGGCACTTTAGAGGTTTTCGACATTGAGAATTTCCGACGAATGTTCTCCTTTTTCAAAATCAGTTGCGTTATCATATTGGCAGTCATATCTCTATCTTCGGTGGGATGAGCTACGGAGTCAATAGTGACATCGTTCAGTTCTCTAGCTTCGACGGTAACACTGGCAGTCTCAACGTCCTCATTTTCATCAGAATGAGCTCTGTGTGGTAGCGACGAATGACTTGAAGAACTATCCACAGGTAAAGGGTGATCATCGTTATTGTTGCTGTTTTCGGAATGCCTATTGAGCACTGCATTGGTGGGAGACTCGTGGTGAGACAAAAGACTTCTGAAATTCGGAGGATTTGAATCTTCATCTAAAAATTGAAAAGAATACACATTATTGCATTTACATGTCAGTATGTTGGGAACCCTCTCGACTAGTTGGGTAAAGGATAATTACTTGATTGAAAATAGATAACAACAACAGCTAACCATCATTTTCTGATGAACTCGTTTCAGGAGTTGTGTACACGGTATTGGTGTAGGAAGTTTCTGGAAAGTTGTCACTATCCTCATCTGACATTCCATTAATATCCCGTTGAACCAATGCATCAAAAAATGCCAACATTCGGGAGTCTTCTCTTGTGGTCTTTCTTCCTGCCTCATA
>JAQIXW010003629.1:0-12842 GCA_034700685.1 Willowsia buskii | reverse complement strand
TCTCTCTCTCCACTTTTTCCAAAAAATCCAACATCCATCTCTTCGAACATAACAAAAAACCAACTTTCCAATATATTTTATTCCTTCTATATTATAATACAACTAGGGTTATTGTTGTTGTTAGCTCTTCTGTTATGTTGTGCTGTTGTGTGCCATACGATGATGTGGAGATGATCAAGCAAAGGAAACCACTTTTTCCCCTCCAGTCTCCAGTCACACTGCTGATCTGGTCTGGTCGATGGCTCTTTTTACTTATTCACCATGTAGTGAGCACACACTCATCTATTTTTACCCATATTATATAAAATATAGACAAGTATAAACATTTCTGCATGTGTACATGCCATAACTATATGAGTATATGCTGACTTACACTTCATTTTGTCGTTCATTCGTGTTTCCTCCTCATTCCCTTTCAGGCTCTTTTCTGTGGTTTTCTCTCACTCACTCTTTCTCTCTTTCCTTCTCTAACAAGCAGGCTTCCAGTGTTCTGCATTGAACAACGAAATCCAAAGATGTGGATGTATTTGTACAATAGAAAAGTGGTACAAAAACATGTACGTATGCATGTATACATGCACACATAATACTTAAATAGTACATGGCTCACCCCAGGGCATCGGCAAATTGGACTTGGACGATGAATTTGCAGGCAGGGAAGCTACATGTATATGTAATGCTCCTTGCTGCTGCTGATGACGATGATGCTGGCAGAGCCTAAATTTTCTGGTTGGTAACGCATTCTCTTCTATCGCAGTACTTTTGTGAGTGTCGTTTTTAGTCTTGTTGTTCTTTACGAAGGAAGAAGCTTAACTGAGGAGTTTAGGAGTTGTGTATTTATGCATGTAAGTACCTTCCACGGACACAAATACAAACATGCGCTTATAATACTCGAAAAAATATCTAATACGTATTGCTGCTATAGGGTAAGCTAGTATATATAGCGTGTGTTCAATAATGATATCCTTCATCTCATTTATAAAGCGTTTTCCCTCATTCTTTTCCAGCTTATTGGACTCTTGTTACATTCGTATAATATTACATGCAAAAACAGCTTACATTACAACTACATACAGTCATAGTCATAACCAACAATGATTTTTCTCTCTACTCGTTTGCTTTCTACATAGTCTTCATGCATGTATACACGTGAAAGTGATAGAAGGAAAAATGAAAGTGTGCAAGTATAAAACATGAAGAATTTTAGGTAACATGCTCTGTCGTGTGATCACTCGTTCGAATAATCCTTTGAAGTTTTTCTTCGTTGCTTCATACTCAGCCTCGTTCGTTTTCTCGAACATACTAATTGTGTGAGAGCTACACACAGACACAAAACTAAGTGTAAGACGACTTGTACAGCATTTAATTCGAGCTTTTATATGAAACTAAAGTGGAATTAGTTATAATTCTTATATAAAGCAAATGATGAAAGTAAAAAGGTACACTTGATATGATACAAGGATGCGTAGAAAGGGCACTTTGTGAAGTTGAAGTCAACTTAAAACGCAATAACAGTTTCCTCCTAAAATGGTCTTCTATCAGGAAAACTGTAGTTGAGATCTTTTCCGCAATATAATAATACTAGGAGCCGCTCACTATGTTTCTTCAAATGGCTATCAGGACTATTCAGAACCCTTTTCACCATGTACAAAGTAACTTTTTATTATTTCCTTACGAATGGCCGAGTTTCACACAAAATATCATCGTTTTCGTACAGGTAGGTGACCACTTATTAGCCCTCTACAAAAGTGGATCTAAGGTTAGAAAATGAATTCTGTGGACAATGCATAGGTATACATGTAGAGTGTATATATACATACACGGAAACACGTACGTTTTTGTGCAGTTACAAAGCGAACCAATCAACCAATTCCTTCTGTAATCTTCAAAGATCCTCTTTTTCTCTCCCCTGTAATATTCCTCACTTCTTCTTCAGAATACGATATCTTTTAATTTACTTCTTATTCTCCACTCATTCCATTTATTTCCAATTTCTTTGAAGCTTAGAAAGGTAAAGAAAGTTTGAGCTAATATAAAATGCCTGAGTATATATTTGCGTTTGAGATCTACTGCGAAATAGTCAACATATAGAAAGACAAGGATCCACATAGACAACAACTGACATTTTTGTATTTATTTTCCTTAAATTGCACGATTTCTTTGTTGTTCATGGACAGAACAGTTCGTTTTTCATAATCATTTCCCCCTTCTTATATTTCACAATTTTTCGCTTTTTATTTCTACATAAAATGAACAAATAAATTGAAGGAGCACTTCAGTGTGTAGTAACAGTCGGTGTGTGAAGCAATACTTACCTATGTACACAGGAAGAAGTAGAGCGTGCATATTTGTATAGCGATATAAAATATTATATTAAAAGCATCTTATTATATCTCTACTTACATTTTTCTCTGGTTTCCACTCGTCAGCATATATATCCATGTCTGTCTTGCTGGCTGCCTTTGGTCTTTTCTTTCTGTTTACTTTGTATACGAACAATTCTTACCAATTTCCGCTTACTTCATCTCATTCTTAGTGAATACCACATAGCTGCTGCAGTCGTTGTTGTAGAAGCACGACTACTTTCGCTCCAAGCTGTCTGGAGGAATGATCTCATGGTGAACTGATGATGATGGTGATGGTGTGGCATGACCATCCTTCCACCTAAACATACTTGAATGCCTTCATCCTACCTACACCACACACATGGTCGAAGACTTCTATCAACAACAAGGCAGTAGAATGGTGATGGTAACAACAACCACGTCGGGAGAAGATGTCTTACGGTGAGTTGATTACAAAAAAGTAGAGAGAGAACCCAAGTAACACGAGAAAAGTGGTTACTCACTCTGTTCAGTAGGAGAGCGTAGATACCTCTCTGGTAACAGTTCCTATAAATACTTCACACACCTACGCCAGAATTGTATTCTTGCTTACCATTCTACTGTTATTATACAAGAAATTATAGTAGCTGCTTCCATGAGAAAGTAATGCTAAGACAAAATATTTTACCATGTATACATTTTTATACTGCTGCGTACACAAAATGTAACATGCACGTCCTTTCATTTGACTTATCTTTCATACTTTCCACCCAACAAACCTATATAACAAACTTTCTCTGGAAAAGACCATTTCATATGAATATAATATCTAAGCTAAACAATGGCTAACAATCCGTCACTTTCTGAGCGCTGTATTGTTTTGTTAGCGAAGTATGGTTCAGTTTTACTTTTCCGTTTTCTTCTTGATGGTTTGCTGCCTATGAAGGTAGTATAGTCACCTTGATCTCTCCCTACTTTTCTTCTGTATATCCTACCAAGCTCTAGCTCTTCTACATCCCATTAATCTTTGCCATTCTTCAATACACACGGGAAGTTTGAGGTTTTTTGTTGGACAAACCAACACATAGTGAAAGTGGACTAGGCAAGTAAGTATCGTTCAAAGAAGGCACATGAATCATAGAACGATCCAATTTTTCGTTTCTTATGGCACTTCATAAACCTGTAATATGATTTAAGTACATTGAAGATGATGATGACATAGTATTACATCGTTGGTATACACATTTGATTTAAGTAAAATATTTCGGAGGAAATTTATATTTCAGAAGCTTCACGGAGTCATTTGAACAAATTTTTATGCTTAAGGAAACACGGTGTTTTCCTTCCATTCCTATGTTCTTAGTTCAATCAAAAGCATCATTTGCATGTGTTTGTCATAAGAAAAATGTAAAAAAAAAGTGAATGTTCTGAGTTTAAAGAGTTTACACAAAACAGTACATTGCACAGCATCCAGTTTGAGTAGTTTTAACAAGTATGGCACACTAAGCCATCTTGCTATTGAGAAAAATATCTTTCCGCCTACACAATCTGCCTACTAAATAAGTCTTTAAATATTTATGTACCTACCTGCTTCAGAACAAGGTGGCATACGACTTAATCACTAGCATGTACATACCGACAAATTTTCATTTTATTAAAAGAAAGTTCTCAATGTGATTACAGTAGCTTAAGTAGCTATGAAAGATAAATATAACACAAGATTCCCGTTGGTTAACTTTAGGAAAATACTGATCAGCACTCAGCACATTTATTTTTTTAGTTTAAGCATACACATATAAATATGCATTCCGGTAGTTTCAATGTAGACAAATAGAAGCTATAATTCTTCAGAGGACTATAGGTTTGAACACAAGTTACTTAATAAAGCAATGATTGAGAGTTGGGATTTCAAACGATTGACTATTTGCTTTGCAAGAGTTCTTTGCTAACTATTCCGAACGAACATAGATAGACATATTATTATTGTGTTTTCCTGCCATTTTATTTCGTACAGTGTTTTATACGGTCACTGATGCGTTGCTCAACAGCTATTTGGAAGAATTACTGACTGAATTAGATAATGCATCAAAGCTCCGATCCACCAACACCCACAAAAAGTTGAATTGGTAGAAATTATATAGTTCAGCCTCAAAACTGCCTACATTCATTTTGTCTCCCATTCTAAAGCTATAAGTACTGTAGCATGTTTCCTTGCACGCATCACTCTTGCAAGACAAACTTTAAAAGGTGAATTTCAGGGACAAGAATAAGACATGTTTAGTGCAGAACCCTACAAACTCTGATTGTCGCTCTGTTTTGCTGTATCTTTCGGAATAACAAAAAGCTGTGATCATAAAATACTATGCTGGGATAAGCAGTATCTTTAGGAGTTCAAATTCAATGAAGATTTTTCTATTATGTATATGCTGTTGGTCAGATGTCGACCAGTTTTAGCTTTTACTCATTACCTCATTGGTCAGCGTTTCCTATACCAGCCCTATAGTTTTACTCCATAGTCTTTGGAAGGAAGGGTATATTAGTGTATGTATATTTGAAATTTGTTGTTCATATTAAATAAATTGCACCAAATATTTTGGAGTTGGTCCATGATGGTTATGGAAGGTACAGACACGGAGTGGTCCTATTTTTGTTGGAATTTGTATTCCAGCCCCGAGTATTCAACGAATAGAATTAAGCATTCCTGTCAGTTGGCCAAATGAGAGAAAGCACAAACCAAACCACAAAACTGAAATTAAATTAAGCGTGAGAAATCATTCCAGCATGCCGACTATTCGAGTTACACCGTTCCTTGAGGTATGTTCATCTGTTCGCTCACAAAATTTTGATGCATTGTATGATTGAACCACTTATTTTGAAACCATATTGTGAAATTGTGTCTGCACACATATTATGCCTATAGATATATGCATGTATATTTCTGCTCGTAATTAGGTTTCTGCGGGTTTGCATCCGCATCCCTTCATCAATGTAGAATATTTCGTACGTATTCAAGTTCAATTGGTCTTTGAAGCTTGGAAATGTTTTCTGTTAGAGAAAATTATACGGAAGTCGTAAAGTACGATGTACAGCATCAAGGCAAATTTACATTAATTGCAACATGTTATGTCTACTTGGGATACCGTAAACCTCACAAATATGATTTTAATGCGATTTTAAAGATTTTGTGCGTCTGATTGTATTATATTTCTCATAAATAGGTACACATATGGTATGATGTATGGATATTTCGATTATTACATTTCAATAATGCATTTTGTCAATACGCATTATAAATCCATTCCCTGTTTTATTGTTGCACTTTCAATTTTTTTTGAAAAGTATGCCTTTTACGTTTTGATGCTAAATTCAAGTAAAACTAACCACATACAATAATCGGTAAAAGTAATTAGTTGTTGCAACTTAATGTTTCAAACGGATCTTTTATATAAAATGATTTACATGTTTGTGAGCTATTCATTCGGCGAGATATTAGCCATCCATTATTAGTCTTAACTCAATAATTTTACATATTTTACTTTTCGGAAATGATAACCACATAATAGTTTTTGGTTATTACGCAATAAAACTTTCGTAATAATTCGCCAGAATGATGGATGACGCAAATGACTTGATTCCTTGCCTTATCGCTATATTTACCATTGTCCAAATATATCTTCTGTTTTCACATAGTGTGGGGTATAATAACAAATACGTACTCGAAAGAACGGTCTCGTACGGAAAGTTGGCTGAGGAGAGAAATAAATTGTGAGAAAGCAAGAAAACTTTCTTTTCTCTGGATAATAGTTACTGGCGCTTATTATAACACATAGCATTTTCAGATTATCTAATGAGAAAATAGATCGCATGTCAAGACTGGATGGATAGACGTACGCATCAGAGGGAACACATTTCATGTAATTAGATGATACGTTAGCTATATGAGATGGATACTTGCGCATTATGAATTATACCACGCCATATTCCCAATTTAATAGCCTACAGCATTAGAGATGAGTCCACTGAATTCAGATGGGAGATGATCTTACTACCACTTTACTGTTGCTTTTTCTTCAGCTAGATGTATCCATCATCAGTCTAATATATTAATGCTTCATGGAAATATATTTTCATGCATAGACCTAAACAACTTTTCTCATCTTTCCTGTTTTCCCCTATCGATCAAAAAGTTCATATTATTGTGGGGATTCATAAATATTGGTGTATAGAATATATACATCAATAACGTGCTAGTGATTTCGCTACACTCTACAGTTATACTGAGGTAGCTGGCATAACAATAATTATTGTAGCCCACAAGATGAATGGGACTCAATCCTGTTTGTTAAGTATTGTTTAATTGATATGTGATTAAGTAATTGCACGTGATTCATACTTTGTACTTGTACCATTTATAAAAATAAAGGGAGATTATATACTAAGGTGGTGAAATGTTATTTTTGTCTATAAATAATTGTGTATTGGATGAAATCAGAAATGAATGTTTAGTTCATGTGTTAATTGCACAAAGGGTTTCGTATTAACACTAGCGAACGTAAAAATTCATCCTTTAATGCATTTATTTGAACTTTTTATTATACGTTTATACTGAGGAAATGCATATGTATATTGACAGTATTACTCCGTTTATCAAGCACTTTTATCGATCGATCTTGTGCTTTTTCTTGGCTAGCACAATTCAATGTGTCACATGACGAAAGAATTATTTGTAATATTCTTCTTATATGCCTATACAATATTTTGCCGGTTGCCATTTAGCACTGAAATATTCCTATCTATCTGTCGTAAGTTGGAAGTCTATTATTCAGTAACTTTCAATGAACCTGATGGTGGGCCGAGTAAGGCATCTTTGCACAGGGATACCCATTTCTATTTCGAGTCTTTCCCTGCTATTCTACTATTCCATGCATATAGGTACCTTCAATACAAGTACTGCTGCTACTGCCTCTCTTCAACACGGTCCACTGACTTTGTTCACGATCTGAAAACTTTTCTTTTTCGCTATATCTTTTTTCTTCATCTCTCTCCCTCTCTCCTACTTTTCTGTCTCATCCTTTTGCTTCCTTGCACATCTCTTTCTGCTCCCACTTCACTCCACCATTCCATCTGTGCACAAGTTTCTCTATCTCGTTCAGTGAAGACGAGAGAGAAAAGTTGATGATGAGTTGTGAACAAGATGAGAAACGTAAGCAAAGCAATCGGGACAAGAGAGGCAACGAAAGAGAGACTCAATGAGAAATGGAAGTTGCTTGTTGCAATGTACATAAAAAGGTAGAGAGCTTTCTTCTTGAGAGATAAACAGAGAAAGAAAAATACAGAAGTAGAGAGAAGGTAAAAATCGTCGTTTCATCTACCATATATTGCTATTTAGTTTACTCTATAGCTATAGCTATTATGATGGAAAATATATAGAGAGCCTATGATGCAGCCAGGAAACAGTGGAACTTTGTCATGGGATGGTATAGTTTTTTTTCAGCAAGCAATACAAAATGTAACAGTACCTTTGGGATGTCAAATGGGAATAGCAGTAAAGATGTAGTGTTAGTAGAGTTCCCGATTAGTTTACGTAGAAAACGCTCATTCTGTCAATGAAGCTGCGAACATGTTACAATGCTACAACAACCAAACTCCAAATGAGCCTTATATGAGGCTCTGCTCAGTTAATTTTTTAAATAGCGGTAATTTACAATACTCTTTAGGAAGTGAGTAAACGCTATCTTCTTGGCAGAAATGGCCTGTTATCTTGGACATTACTTATTTCATCTTCAATTAAAAAAATATGAGCAGTAGTTTTACACAAGATGTCCGAACTATACTATGTATATCATATTACTGCAATTTTTACTTATACCGCGATCGTACATCGTAGAATACAGTTACTATACACCATCCAGAAGACCTTCCCACAAGAATGAATGAGCGAAATTTCGTAAAATATCTATAATGATGATACTGCAGTTCAAAGCTGAAAGAAAAACGTTCTAAGTACCCATATTATTACTTTACCAACATACATATATACGAACTCATATTCAGTTAAATGCACATTGCTTGAAAACAAGAGTAGCCGTAAACACAAACAGCAAAGGATAAGAGAAAACTCCGTTTTCTGAAACGATTGGATCATCATCATCATTATTGTAAGCCATCATAACGGTAACGGTGGAAAATTGCTGGTTGGCAAAACACGTAGAAATGAAAGAAGAAGGGGAAGACACGGACGGGTGTAAAAAGAAAAGAAAAAAATCAATAACTTTTGCTATCAACTTGTGCAAGGATGTAGTGATGCTGTGCTCTAAAAGGGTATCATACCTTGTATGAAATACAATACTAGGAACGAAATAACGCAAAACTTTCCTAGGTGAACGGCATAAGTGCATTTACGGAAAGCAATGTGAATTCTAATAGTGTTTTCCTGATATAATGATCGTGGTAGTATTCTTAGAGATGATCATCATTTCAAGCTAAATATAAAAATGCATCTTGCTATTTACGAATTTAAATGGTACTTTAATCATAGTTTGTAAGTACTTAAAGTTAACCAATAACATGTAGCTGGGAACCGGAAAATGTACAAGTTGCTTAATATGTATACATCAATAGAATAGAATCTGGCAGAACTTAAATATTTCAACTTTTATTTTTATTTTTCAAAAGAATCCTTTTCTTTACTTTGGTTTCTACCTTTAAAAATATGAGGTATATTGCGATATTTTTCATCAGAATTTTCTAAGTCGGAGCTGAAATGTTGTGCTATTATTTTCGTCGTTAAAATTCTCTCTCTCTCTACCTTTGAAAGTTTCTTCAGAATCAACGTTACAGTCTCATATAATGACACCATTTATTTGACACGCACTGTAAACTCCGAAAGGCATCACGTAGATGTATTCATCATTTGCTTTATAATTTGAAATAGCAAACCGGAAACCTGAAAAAATCGTGCTCACAGAGTCTACAATTTTTACTATTCACCAGACAAAAGAGTCAAAGTTCTGTAAAAAAAATTTACGCTACGTTTACAACAAGATCAAAAGACATGTGGTGTGTGGTTCGTTGGTAGATGAAATATTCGTTTTATAGGTGTTCAGTAAAGCAGGTCAACAAAAAACGTAAAGGCACTTCAACTTTTTTTTGAATAGTAGGAGTGAAACTCTAAAAAAGACTGTGTTAGTGATTGTAAGTGTGTGTATTTGTAAAGTCGACGTAGACACGTCCATTACATGCACATCCTCGCAGACAACGCGTCACCCTATCCACCCGTCCCTGAAAAGCATCAAACACGTCCATGCATGATACAATTTCCCTTCTATCTTTCTTCTTTTCCAACTAGATATAAATATGTATATTGGTATATTGGTGGTAGCTTGTGTGGTGTGTGTAAAGAGCATTGACTTGCTTAAAATGTCCTTCAAACGGTGAACGTTACGAGATGATATATTACTTTTTCGAGATGAAATCCTTGTTGTGTATACAGACACACATTACTACACACGCAGGGAAAAGCAGTAGAGTAAAGAATAAAGTACAATGAAATGTATTGCTCTCGTTTTTTATCCATTTTTCTCTCTTTTCCCACTCCGTAATAATGTGCTTACGCGAAAGGAGGCAAAGCAACAGCCGGCAGCAGCAGTGATAGTAAAATGGTAACATGATGGTAAGATGCAGTCGTGGTGATGGCAGTGGTGTATGGTGGCGGTTGCTGTCGTAGATGTAAGTTTTCACTGTAATGCATGCACCACCAGCATTATGGAGGAGAGATATGGAGCGGTTGATATGTGTGTTGGAGGAGCTCCACCTTCCCATACCTTTTGGGGTCTGTCTGGCTTTCAGAGAAGAGAACACCCAGTGGAGGGAACTCCTCCTTTAGTCTTGAGCACCTGCTGGTCCAACAAAATTTGCACTTGTGTGCACTCTTCCTTTCTCTCTCCCTCCATTTCCTTTTGTACCTACATAACTACCTTTCTACAAGCTATATATGCTTAATATGATGTTCCTACTAATAACGCTTACTTGCATATTAGAAATACGGAGTGCATGCACATCATCCCACATACGTACAATTCAAGTGTTACATCTTTTTTAGTGTCTGTGCCCATTATGTAAACGGATTTATTCACAGCGTACTACTACATACATAGTGTATAGATTGCTTTGCTTTCCTTTCTGGTTTCTTTATTGCTTTTTGCATCATTTTGAATACTTCATCATAACATTACGTTTTTTTCCTCTCTGGTTTCATAAGGAATACCCACTGTATACCCACATGGAAAAGGAAACAAAATCCTTGTGGATGATGTAGTAGTATACCTTCTTTTTTTCATGCACATAAACATATACATTTTTGAAAGATGGAAGACAGATAGGTCGTAAGTTGGATGGATGGATGATTGCAGCATTTTCTCTCTTCCTCCCTCTGCGTCTTATTCTCTTTTATTCCTCTTTCCTGGAAGAAGCAGTTACATTTATTTGACTAGGAGTTGTGTGACTGAGTGAGTGAGTAGAGCTTATATTTACAATTTCATCATCTGTCTGTTATATATTCAGACTTTCTCTTTCTACTTCCTTTCTGTAAGAGATTTTCACGTAGTACGACATATGTACATACTGTCTTTAGTACATGCTTATTTTGTTAATGCTGCTGGTGCTGCCAGTGATGTTTGTGCCGCTGTCTGTCTTCTACAGTCATTGCCATTTTCCGAAAGTGGAAGCAATATTCTATAGTTTACACTTTCTTTCTATATAGGTATATTTTTATGTGCACGTATTTTAGTATTTATTTTTTGGTGTTGTTAAGTTTAGCTCACTTGCCACCGCAGCATCACTAACAATGCTCCTTTTCCTTATGTGTCATGTTGGATTTGCACTTCAACCTTTCACTCACTCAAAAAAGAGAAAAAGGAACCAGAGAAAGAATAGAAAGGAGGAAGGGAAAACTTTTAGGATAGCTATTCACTAACATGTAGCATCATCATTGAACTGCGATCTAAGGAGTGCACATACGTGTATTTAGTTAAGTATGTTTCAAACCCTTTTCGATAGAGCTCAAAACATATTCTGTTTTGTATTTATTTTTGCATTCCTCTTTGCCACGAAGTACTTATTTTCTCTTGTAGTTTTCTGATTTGCAAGCTTCCAATTTAATCGCATTTTTGTATGTAATCCAACACAAATCTGACTAGGGATGAAGTAGATCAACAAGAAAGCAAATTTAAGGGGCACTGTTCCTGACAGATGGACAAAAAGCCGACTTAAAAGTACAGACTCTTCCTTAAAAACATCTACCTTGCCCATAACTATCTTTTATCATGTGTGTAGCAGTTATTTGAAGAGTGTGAAGTCGAACATGCTCAAATGTTGTGCCCGACACTTACTGCTTTCAACACCATTTCCGTTACTCGACGTCTCAAGTAAGAGCGGACTTCAAATATCGTTCTGTATTAATAATCGACATACAACTTACGGATATCATCGTTTTGAATTCCAAATCCATCTCTTTATCTATGAAGATAACACATTCCTAATATGGCGCAAACGTACTTTCAGTAAGTAGGCAAGAACATCGATTTCATAAATAATTGATTTTGCACGTTCTCTATCTATTGAATAGCACAAACATCGAGAATGGAGATGTGTAATAAAAAGTTGAGTGTGATTGGAACGTGATTGATTCTTACGAAATATTTATGTTTTTGTTATTATGCTCATTGCATGGAATACGAAAATGAATATTTAATTGAAACAAAGGTAAAATATAAATGAAACGCTTTCTTTGTAGCGTGCGCAAGCCTTTTATATTACAAAAATAGATAATAAACCTTTTATAAACTCGTATCACATCATAAAAGTATAATATACACGCAAGTCCAGTTTATTATTTGTCAAAGGAATCAGCAAATATGCTGACATTCGTGAATACGTACATGTGCATATATGGGTTTTCAATAATATGTTTTACAAAAGTACTTTTCCAAACAATTCCACTGCCAATCAAGTAGCATTACTCCAACTTTTCAATTAGAAACTTGAAAAATTAGTGAGCTTAATGAACTTAGTAATCCTCTTGATGAAAACATGAAACAATTAAAATGCTCATGAAAGCATACTCAACCAACAACATCAAAAGTGGGCACATATAACACCAGCGACTCTTTGCATACAAGACTTTTTCTGCTACATACATTTTAATGCATGCTCATCCAACTCCCATATCGTGAACAATAATATCATGAAACACAAGCAACTAAATCTTCATGTTCTACGTAGAGCCTTTCAAATATTTGAAATCGAAAATTGGACTCATTCTAGCAAACCTGAATGTCCATGTACTGTAATAATACGCATAGTATTTCTTGGGTAATGATGGATAAAGGAGCAAGATTACATGCGAAAAGAAGCGCACATTGTAATGCAGATAATACAATTTAGATAATCTGCTTGATTCAACCTTTCCGAAACGTTATTGGAAACCACCACGCATCGATCTGTTGGTAAATATTGTGT
>JAQIXW010003628.1:0-12844 GCA_034700685.1 Willowsia buskii | reverse complement strand
GTGACTTGGTGGAAATACAGAAGGAAATTAAAAGCCATTATCAGATGAATGATTAAAACAAAAGGAATTTTAAATGTTATCTTAATTATTTATAGCTTTAAGTTATAACTTAAAGACAGTTGTGTGGAACAGGTAGAAATAGTGATTTGAGTTTTACACGGGGAACTTGTGTAAAGTGTGTCGTGAAATAATGAAGCTGGCAATCAATAATTAACTTTTGAAGTATTGACATGGCCATTTTTGCAGATACATTTGTGAAATCTTCATGGGATAATCTGTGAAGCATCTCGAATTGTTACATTCATTAATTTTGAGTTTGGGAGAAGGCGAGATTACACGAGCAATTTTATATTCACATTCTCCACAATTATATGATTTAATATGCATGTGTTAGGCTTTGCACATTGTGACAAAACAGATTAGTTTTAAAAATATGTTAATGAGTTTTTTTCTGTCACAGAATAGTGGACAGTGACAAAGAAATCAGTAAAAACGAATGACAAGAAATGACACAAGCAGTAATAAACTTTGTTTGGTAATGTGCTGCATGAGATGAGTGCGTGTTAGATCTATTGTCATTGTCTATTATAATTAACGACCCTGGCGGTAAAACCGTTGTTCTTATGATTATCATAGCGCAAACTCCTACACACACCGCAGAGAAGAGAGAATATTCTCTGTCGTTATGAATGAGTATAGTATTATAGTATTGCGCTTCATTCACAGTTTTCTAGAGAATATTATTGCTACTACAATCGTGCAATAAATGTGCATTTTTAAATGGACTATAAAAAACAAATTGGAGTGGATGATAGATGACAGACTGTGTGAAGTAATCAAGATTGACAGTATGAGTATTGCGAACAGCAGTGAAGCCCGAGTGCAGTAAAAAATACTATCGTTAAAAATAATTGACCCTAAAATTAATTACCCTGTGTTTTTGTGGGTACATATATAGTTCATCATCAAAAGAGATTTCCTCTCATTCAATTATTTTTGTGACTTTTTAATGACGTATGTCATCCTGCCTTCTTTGGTGCTCAGTGCTCAAAAACAATCATTTTTAAGAGATTGTCATTTTATATGAAATATTAGTGCCTTTCATTCAATTTACTTTTATTGCATAGCTCACACAAAAGTTCTGTAATGCAACTTGTTATAAAGGTGAAACGTGAACTCAACAATTCGGACTACATATATTATTGTTTGTTATAAATCGTTCAATGATTTACACGCAAGAGATTGGATCTTGGATAAGTTGGCAAAAGAAGTTGGATTCATGTAAAGCGATTTGTTCGAACGGTAAGAAAATATCCGGTTCAATTATCTAACGTCTGGCTGTTCTACTAGCAAAAATTATAGGCGAGACTCATTGTCACAAAATTGCATTTATTATTACTGGCAAAACTAATTCTAGCCCCTGATGCTCAGCGCAATAATTGATTGTTAATGGGCGATCAGAGATCAGAATTCACAACCTAGAAAATCTATTGCCCTCATTACAAAATCGACAGGGCTGGTAATGAGCTCAATATTATATCATTGATCTCACCATTCATGTTTTTTGCAGTCATAAAAACGCTCAAGGAAAAATGAAAATTGCAGTAAAAGGAATAAAGAAGCAAAAATTAAAACACAGGAGCCACTTTATTGTTTTATAATAATATGATGATAAGTAGGCAGTCTGGACATTCTAGCAATAAAAATGAACCACTACTTATGCCTATTGCAAATTGCATGCTATTATTAACATTGTCAAACGTTGCATTCCATTTTTTTTATTCGCGCAACAATGTGATTCACTGTCTTTCAGAAAGCTGTTCTAAATATTATTCTAATTCTATCAGTGGTGGTGACGATGATGATGACATTACTTGATTTACTCGTTTTAATCCATTGTTCTTTCATTCGATTTTGTTCATATTTTTTGACAATGACAGCGACAGCGCAGCATCATGAGAAGGCATTGAAATCTTCTGTTTCATGCTTTTTATGTGACGACGACATGAAGATGGAGTGCACTGCACTTGGTTTCGTTTTTGCTTGCATTCAATCTTTACGTCGTGATATGTCCGTGGCAAGTGGATGGTAGGTACTTGACTATGATTTGCGTATAAAATTCCATCTTGATCCTCTTCTACAATCGAAAGATCTATCTTAAATTTAAATAGAGACCTTGTATAGATTGCTCTAATGCACTAGCATTTTACCATCACCGATATTCGCATTCGCCTTGGCATATTATGTGGTATTTTTTCGTGGATGAACTCTGATCACTCTTTACATCAATTTTTCCAAGATTAAGTATCCGAGTTAATACATGTTATATTTGAAATCAATAAATCATTTTTAGATATGATAGGTGATATGTGTCTCGTTAGTGTTCTATCAACAGAAAATTATTTCATCTTTTTTTACCAGTGACTTTCCATTTCATCTATTTAAAAACTTGGTTGACAAGCGTGAGCCTAATTCGTACTAGATTTCTTTCTCCACATCTAATCTGCACGTATGTTAACATTCATGAAAACGTGTCATTTTCCATTCATTAAGTAAAAATTAGTTGACCATCAGTCTTCTCTAATTCAAATATAATATATAGCCATTTGAACAGTCACCTCATTTCTCAAATAAGATAAGCTACTCAAAGAATCCCCCCAAAAATTATGCAACCATTAGCACTGCACTGTTGGATACTTGTTTTGGGATTACAAATATATATATTTTTGGGAGCCTCCTCATTCCAAAATTTGGTAATAAACTTCAAACTTGCTTGCTTACAATTTGTATGCAACTTCCTGTAATACAGAGTCTTGTTTTCCTACGATGATATGGCAGGGGACACAATTATATTTCACATTCCATTCATTTAATTAGTTCTTCTATTAGGTGAACTACATTTTCGACACATGCAAGCTCAACATTAGCAACAGTGAACAAACTGATAAAACGTCATTTTTTCCCTTTTTGATGAACTCTGCAGTGCAATTAGTCGCGGACCAAAAATAATAAAAGTAAGCTATGTATGTTGGTTGGTGATGAATAAGCCATCAACAACATTATCGATTATCAGTGGAATGATCTGCCTGCACTCTGCTCAATATTATTATGTGTTGTTCCACCCGTTGACCTCTACAAAGCTACCTAAATACCAACAACAACCAATCATTCAACTACTAACTGTCACTTTCATTATCATTATGTCTGATGCGAGATGAGATGCCTGTTTGCGATGCTCGTGTTTATAAATTAGAATGAAATTTATTTATGTTTATGGTTCTGCAATGAGTGATCTAAATAGCACATGAATTACATTTATCACTCAGCCCTGCTGGACTTCCATTAGTGAAGTGGCTATGATGGCATATTTTTCTCTACCGAGTGCTCGCTACAAAAAGTTCAAGTACCGAGTGATTTGTGCTAGTCATATTGTACATGTCCCTCCCAAAGTGTTTGATTTCATTCAGCTCATTTAACTTTCATTCAATATTTATTAGTTGTGGTGTGGTGGTAGGGTTTTGTTAGAGTAAAGTGGAATGAAGTGATCAAGATAAAAATGGCTAAACAACGTACACACACGGGAGCAACTCCTCTCTGTTGTTAGCCATGCTGCCAAGTTTATCGGCAATGAAATCTCTGCTTATTTGCCTTAGTTAATGGTTTATTAGCTTTTAGCAACTTATGACAAGTTAGCAGTAGCACCAGAGCTCATTATATGCGGAACGCACATTATTGCGCTTACTGTAAGTATTATGACACGATGATGCTGCTGCCTGTGTATGCAAAAATATTTAATCTTGTTGATCTGCAAAAATTTGCATTCATGTTTGTCGTTTGACTATATAGTAAAAAATGAGATTGATATTATTTTTGCTCATACATTCATTCACCAGCAGTAAAGACCAGAGCAAAAAGTCAAGGAAATGAAATTGAACGAAAAGGACAAGAGGACAAACAAAAAAAAACATTTTTTAAAACGTCACTTCAATGCAAACAGAGAGTTGCAAAACTCAGGCCTAGCTTTTTTAATAAGCTTCCATTTTTGTGTGTTATAAATTGTGAAAAAAACGCTGATTACGATTATGGAAGTCAATATTTTTCATTTCTCTCTGATCATACAGACCTCGTCATGTCGCCATATCTTGGTCGTTCGTGATAGTTCATTATCATTATGCATAATTCATCCGGTGATTCTGATCTGGCGAACTGAATTGACAATCCATTCAACAAACAACCAAAAGAAAAAATGCTCGCATATCCGCACAACAGCCTCGGGAATGCATCGCAAATATGTAAACTGAAAATGTGAAGAAGCAAATACAATTATGATGTGATGTATGATGTGAATGTTGGTTATACAAAGTATCTACCCATAATAAGCTTTAATCTACAATTTTTGACATACAACACACATCACATCATCATATACCTTGCAACGATGATAAATGCTAAAACAAGTAGCAAGCACAAAAAAAGTCAATTAAAACATATTTTCGTATGTAAGCTCATGTTTGAACTTGTGCTCAATCTCGTTCCCAATCCTCGGCTAATCAAGAGGTTTTCATGTTTGACTTTGACAGGATGATGGTAAAATAATAAACATATAATATTATCATCATCATGAGGGTGGTGGTGGCGGTGATGAAGAGGATAACGGCTGTAGTGACACCAAAATCCAAACTAAAATGTCTACCTGCTACTTGTTTAATACCTATATGCTAAATATGAATATGCAATAATATTGCTGCCCGTGTATTTAATGTTTACTATTTACATTATGATGAATGATACTGATACAAATTATAATGAGAGCATGATATCACATCCTCTTTAAAAATAATAGCTACATACATATACCTATACCTTTGTAAGTGGATATAGTAATTTGTAGTGAAATAAATACATACATGACGCGAGTGACTAATGAAAGGATACCAAAAGCTAGAATCATAATAAAAAATTAAAGTACCATTCCAATATTGAAAAGCTGACGAGGAGAAAAAATTAAACTAGACATATGAGATTGAATGTAAAGTGCCTCTAAAACTCTGAATAGAGAATTAAGCTGGATTGATTCTGTAAGTTTTATGCATTGTTGTGTTCAATATGTTCCGGATGTCATGAATGGTCGGTTGGAGATAATAGTACGGTTTTTTTCTATAATGCTCAATGCTGAATTTCGTTCTTTTCTACTTGAGCCAACATCCATCTTTTATATTTATTCTCTTTCTTGTCTTGATATGGGCTTGAGGGTGTGTCCTCTCTTTTGCCAATTCTGTCCAGTAAAGTACTTTGTGGTTCATTTTGATTAGGGTGACGAGAATGATGATGTTGTTATTGTGCTGCTGTTGGATAAATTGGATGGTTTGGTATATGGTAGTGGCAACAAAAGCGATAAGTAAGTAATGACAAGACATTAGAGTTTAGCCACAAGAAGCAATATCGACAAATAATGTGTGTGTGCGCGCCTTCTACTTTTCTACTTGACTACTTCCCTAGAGCCAATATGGATATTTATTATGTGCTTCTTCTTGGAATAAGTGCCTTTTGTAAGAGCTGCATCATAAAGAATACTTATACTGATATATGATGTGCATGCACAACATTACACACACGCACGTGAAATAAACATGTATCATGACTATGACAATTGATAAATATATCCTCTCTCTCTCTTGCCATGAAACTTAATCTTCTTGCACATAACTTCTTACTTTTTTCATCATTTTACGATGCTCTTGTTCGTTAACACCAAGAGACCAACCAGCCAAAAATAAAAACACAATTGCTATTATTGTCAGTCAGCTTAAAAAAGAATGAAAAAAGTTCAAGCACTGAGGAAAATGAACTAACTCATCATGATTATTGCACTTTTGCTTCTTATATTACATTCATGTCTGATGGTATCGTGGTTAGGTGTTAGTTAGCTTTAAGCTCTTATGAGCAGCCTACACAAACGCTCATCTTGATGACATTTTTTTATCGTTTAAGAGTTAATCCATTTTCCATTATTTTGCCAACATATGTGTGGTGATGATGTGGTAGTAAGAGGCAAAAAAATAATACCATATTGAATGGCTGAAGTGGCAGATGCTGTTACAAGAGGGATTAAGGAGAATCATCATGCTGAATGAAATATAGGAGGTGTTGGTGTTACAATATTGTGTTGGAAGCTTTTGGTTTAAATATATTTTTTGCTCTCACAATTACTCTGCGGTAACGAATAATATGCATGCATCTTTGACAAAGAAGACTTATACTTTTTTCTCCCTTGCATTTAACTTTATGTACGTTTTTAGCTCCTAGAAATGTGCATCGTCACAAAATTTTGGTTCAATAAATATTGCAGCATACTTGTTCCAAGATTTCTTTAAGTGCACGTGTGGGCACATTATGTACATGATTTTCATGAAGATTTATTTATTGACTCTTGGTGTCCTCAAATGCATAAAATGCTCTACATTTTTTGTGCTACCCGTACTGTACTGTCGGGTTGTTAGGAATGGAACCATCTGCCTGCTCTTCATGATAAGATAGTTAGTATTACTAAATGAACTTCTAACACATTATTAGTATCGTTTTTTCCTACTCATCCAGACATATTACAAGACGGAGAAAGTATATAGGTACATATGATACAAGTACGTGATATTTCTGTTTCGTTTTATCGAAAGTCATAAAGATGTTTTGTATATCTGTAAGTAGTTACTTGTTGGATCCTTCTGTTAATTATATTGAGTATTGACTACTTCACTGTTTTATAGGCATTCTATATTGGTAATAATATTTTCCCATTCAATCCCTTTCCTACCCTGTCAAACTAAAGTATGTTCATCTGTTGCTTTGAAAAGAAAATGTTGGTAAATGGATTTGTGAAGAAGAATAAAAAACTGAGCAGTTTCAATTTTTTGAATGAAAATTATGGTTTGTGGTGCTGATTTTTGCATGTGCAAGAATCGGGATTTAAAAAACAAATCCATTTTCATGTCACCTCAGTCACTGTACTTTTTGTAGAAATTGCATAAATGTATACCACACTACACTACAATGATTTTTTCACTTCTTGGGATAATTCCTTTATTATGTCATATGTGTCTTGTACCTACTCTAAGCTTTCAGCAACGATGTCACTTACAAGTAAGCATGTCCTATAAAATATTTGACATTTTTTCCTTAAGAAGTCATCATCAAGATTGCCAAATTCATTTGGTGCGTGAAGATTTCCTGGTTTTCCTTTGGTGTACATACTATACATGAAAAGTCGTCAAAAGAACATAAGGATGTTGTAAAAATAGTCATCATGAGCGGTTTTACTATCAACAGCAATATTAATACTCTTGGTGATATCGTGCTTACCTAAACATTTTGCTCTCGTTCCAATCACCAATGTGAGATGATATTATGAATATGAAATGCAGATATTTTGAAGCTTCTATTTTTTTCCGCTGTAAAGTAAGCAATGTTTTCTTCCATGCATCGCTCATGAGTGTTCAATGGAGTTTTTACAGCAGTTACTTTGCACTGAACTTGTACAATGCATTTTTATTGGAAAAAATACAACTTTTCTTGTTGCAAATAATTGTTCTAGGCGTTTCTCTTTCATGTCCTTTTATTACAAGCAGTAAAAAGATACTTTTAGAAGGAATGGTATTTTGGAGATAGAAGTTGTACCATCAATTTATGAAACATGACGTGGAGAATGATAAGACATGAAAGGAGACATATGACATCCTGTCACGCTGCATTCAACATAAAATATTATGCAGTTTTGCTTGAAGCATATTAAACATGTATGGAGGCACCGGAGTTTAAAAAAAAAACTTTAAAAACATTAAACCGAGGTATCGCTATGAAGCTGTAATATTGACTTCACCTGAATTATTGACTAAAATTGCTATTTCTGAAACACTCTTGCGAAAATTAATTGAAAAAATCTCAGCAATTTGAAGCGTGCTAGCTAATGTACATAAATTACACTTATCCTTGCATTCACAAGTGTGTGTACTATCATGCACAATATGTATGGTGTATTGATTACATTAAACATTGCATAACCCATAATCGATTTTAGCTCCCTTTGTAGTATGCACGACACACGCTTTGACATTCGTATTTAAATTGTCACAATAATTTTATGATCACTTCGCAGCTAAAATCTGACAACACCCTCCAAAAAATAACCTATCGCAATCAATATCATAAAATAGCACAATGTCTTTTTGCAGATTAAATTGCTTTTGAATTTTATGCATGCTAAAAGCTAAAGGTTGCTGTTTAAAGCGTGCAAGCAGTGGTGGTTGCTGATGCGTAGGAGTAAATTGGCGACGGTGTGATCACAGCAAAAATATAATAGCTCAAGAGTATGGTGGCATTATATTCATTTAAATTTAAAAGCTGCATATAATTTTTTGCTTGGTGGTGTAAGCAAAGTGGGGATACGTTTTTTCTCATTATTTTTACTATCCACCCGTCACCCACCACCATCGCCGCCATCAAGATCACCAGCGCGTTTTCTCATTCACATTAAAACGAAAAATCATCATTTTCTGTATGTGTACATGCAATTTTTTGTTACTCTTACAGTGTGTCATCATCATTCATGATGTTGTGATGGGTGTAGCATGTAGTAACATGTAGGACACGAGTCCATGTTTAAAATGTTCATGCCCAAACTATCTCTCAAGTTTAGTCAAACTCATTTTTCATCTGCGAGTTAAATGTATCTTTTTTCTCAATTTTATGTACTCTCTTGAAGATAATATGATGTGTGGCGCAGAATATTTAGGGAGGGATACCTATTCGTAAAATCTATAGGTGTATGATATTATATTTTCTCTTGATCTTGCAAAGTGTAATGTAAGTCTGCAAATTCAATGGGGACGAACGACGGAATAAAGCCATCTAAAATGTTTATGAATGACTCTTTTTTATGTAATGTGCTGTCAACACCGATTGTCATTTGTGATTGTGTCTGTTGTGAGTAAGCCCAACAGCCAACGCAAAATGCACTTGAGAGAGACTTGTCGACGATATGGCACAAGCTCCACCAACAACATCATCATAATCATCATCATCCTCAACAAGTTAGTCGTCGGTGTCTCTGACGTAAAAACAAGGAAAAAATATATAATGCTCGTTTTTATGCTCATTCCTATTCTTTTTTTCTGCAGTTATGTGTGCTGTTACACGTTTCCCGAGGCTTCGTTTGACTTTGTTGCTCTGTCATGAACAAAACCTTAAGATCTAAAGGAAAGAAAATATTTGCCGGTGAAATTCTGAAGAAGTAAAAAAAGGCTGAAATGTGTTTTTTAAACTTTGTGACGATGATGATATTGCATAGCTCACGGTGCGATAGTGGTGTTGGTGGTTTCGTGTTTAGAATAGAGTTTTGAAGATGATGACACAATGCAGTAAAATAAATGCTGAATAAAAAGCTTCATGATGAATTCTCAGATTGGAGACTATTGCATTATTAATCTTGTCTCTTTTTCTTCGTGTTTTATCTTTATCATTAAACATTACTTGCTGTATATATACGTTTATGTTTTAGTGTTTAGACAGTTCCTCCTTTCTGCATTAATATGCCAATAATATAAAACTAACCAGACTGCAAGACTCAAGGCATGCAGATTTGGGCATTTCGCAAAAAGAGAAAAAAAATTGTATGCAGAAATTTCAAACTTCTACCTGTATGAACAATGAGGACCGTATGCTAATAAAACGCGTTACAGCCCTCTTTGCTTTAAGAAGGTTTTATGTATGCGCGTGCATGCATTATTTTGTTTTATACCTGGGTTTTATTATGGAATAAAAAACAAGAGACCAAAATGTATGAGTCATCATGTAAAAATATCATCTTACGGAAAAAAGATCACCAGTATTATTGTATTTAGTAAATATCACATTCAGCATTAGACTGGTTATAAAAATTTATAAAAATATTACTACCATCAAGAGTGCACATTTGCTAATGACGATTGGCGATCTTGTTGCATGATGCATTAATCATGCATAATAATATGTTTTCATCGTCTCTTCTCTAGTAGCATTCCTGCTTGAAGTCCTTTTCTATAATGTTGATTTTCACTATTGGAACAACAATCATAACACTTTTATTGTTGACTAGAAATCTTATCCCACAAACAAAAACAGCCCAAAATGTTTTTACTGTTTTTATTGTTGCCTTCTTCTAACTTATGTAGGCTCTCTACTTTTGCATTCAGAAGGAGCACCAGGGTGCATATTTTGACTTTATATGGCTAACTTTAAATAAGCGCACAAGATGTACGTGTGCGTTATCAATTTTTGCAGCTCAACTTCATTTTATCCGTTTTGAAAAGTTCATCAACAGCCAAAAACCATCACCACCACCACGTTTAAAGGAAAACTGAAGCGTAACAAGAAACAGCAGCGCTGTGATAGAAAAGATAAGAGCGGAAAAGAGTGAAATGATTGTTATGATTGGTGGTGATGGTGGTCAGGAATTTTGAAAAGTAAACAATGAAAAATATGTTGGTACAGTTGTACAGCGAGTCAGATATGCAGAGACAGAGACGCCACGCAGAAAGCAAACACGAAAAAGTATGATATTTTTATTTAAAACCTTTGTCTTGTCTTGTTCATGTTCGTTCTGGCATGAG
This sequence comes from Willowsia buskii, assembly GCA_034700685.1. Lineage (NCBI taxonomy): Eukaryota > Metazoa > Arthropoda > Collembola > Entomobryomorpha > Entomobryidae > Willowsia > Willowsia buskii. The sequence continues at coordinate 2,204 of JAQIXW010003628.1, read as the reverse complement.
CACCCAACTTTCCCCCTGAGGTTCCACAACAAGTAAAAATACTCTCTCAGTAGAAAAAAATTTACTCATCATTGTATGTAATAGATTTAATTTGGAAGGAAACGAAGCATGATGCATGCCTATCATTTGCACCATCAAACTCAGACAACCTTATTTACAAGTAATGTCCATTCATAATATGGTGCGATGTGTGCTCGTAATGATGATGATCATAATAATGATAGCTCGAAATTGTTTTCCAAGAGTGAATACCTGCATCATTCTTACTATAATTTATTATGATTCATCTGTACAAACTTTTATATCTGCTTTGGTGTTCGGTTACATGTTTGAAGCTGTACGAATTATTATGCTTTGGCTGTTGCGTAGTAGAAAGGAAGCTTATCTCAAAAGTATTTAGTTTTTCAAGCTAAAAGAGTTAAAAAAATCAGCGTGAAACATTTTTCACAAGAATTTAGCTCCAGGTTTGGCAAAGAATTTTAACCGATGAAGATATGTTTTTCAAGAGCGAGTAATAGTGATTTAATCACTTGAAAATGATAACGATAGTTGTTCTAAAAGAAATGCACAGTGTACAGGGCACGTACACTTGTTATATGTATACAAGCATCTTTGTGTTATCATGTGGATTCCTCAGAAAGTTTATTAAACTTTTTCTGTTTGATGATTACAACATTTCCAATCTGATCTGTTACCTGATGCTTGATGTCAGCAAAAAGGTGATTGCATTTTTCCTCTCATAAAAAATTAACCTCTGACTACTCTAAGGTGGTGGCGTAAACGGGAGCAGTATTGTGTAGTTCGATTTGTTGGAATTAGTCAAAAGTAAAATGGCAGAGGCAAGTTGAGAACGTGTATGAGGCAAATTATTTTCACTTAAAAATACGACATTATTATTATGATTCTATTGTCTTGCAAAAGTTGTAGAAAAATGCAACTCTGGAGCACCCAGAAGTTGTGCTTAGATTGACGCATGTCAAACAGGCAATAAGAATGTACGAAAATCTTTACAACTTTCTGGCGATGTAAGTTTTCAGTTCAAATTCAATGTTTTGTATTACTGAAAACAGGGAAAACTGAAAGGAGCTTTCTGGCAGAGTTACAGCCATCATTTTGCTTTTTTCCCATCAAATCTATGTATCCATATATTGTTTGCTTCATTAGTCTCAAAAATCAATGGACCGTCACCAACGGAATCGTTTGGCTTTATATTAATCCAGCATCCGCAAAAACCATACGCTTTGCGAAAATATAATTGCCGTGTTGCCCGAAAAGACGATGGAAAATTGTTTTCCTCATTATCATCATGCATAGCTCAACCCTTTTTTGGGATGGATCGGCCCTGGTCTGGCTCCGTTCTTCCAACTTTGTGTTCATCATCCTCGTAATATTCATGTCGTTCCTCTCAAAGATTTTGTATTTTTAAAGATTTTTTGTCGACCATTAGGTTGTATTTTTTAAGCTCAGTTTCGCCAAAGTCTCTTATTAGAATGTTATGCTGAATTCTGATCTTACTACAATAAATTGAGTATTCAGGATGATGTACGTAGCGATTATCAGAATAGTTGCATAGACTTTATTTCGCTCCCATTTTAAAACGGTTTGACGCATTCGATCAATTTTTTCCATGTAATATCCCTTCACTCTTACTTACTTTTGCCACATATGCTCAAGTGTCGAGATGCCTCTGGAAAAGATTGCCGAGCCTTGATGCGCAAGCCTGCATTTTTGGTTTTTTTATTTGTGTTTATGAGTTATAATTCCTCTCATGCGTGTAATTTTTAAATTTGAGGAACAAAAAGCAGTCAGATATGGCCAGACTGAGTCGGTAAAAAGGGTGCTATAGTTCAATTACGTCGACGTCATGTAGTTTTGTCTTGGCGATCTAAGATGTCTGGCAGGGGTCATTTTATTATGATCGAAAATTTCCGTCATCTCGCTTCTTTTGGCCAGATTTCTCGATGTAAGTTGCCTTTAGCTGACTTTCGATGTCAGATTGGGGTTGTACGGGGATTGTAGAGCCCTTGTAGAGCAACTCCATCAACAGAACTCCCATCTGGTTCCAATAAACAAGGATCATAATCTTGAAAATGCAGTCGCAGTGGCATGTCGTCAAGATTCAGGCCTGTCGTCATGTGATCGATCACCACTACGGTATCGCCAAAATTGTGAACGAATAGCTGAATAGTCGGGGATTTGATTCA
>JAQIXW010003627.1:0-12848 GCA_034700685.1 Willowsia buskii | reverse complement strand
AAGATTCATACTAATAGGTAGGTACATGAAGTGCAAATACTTAATTTCTGCAATATGATGCACTATAGCAGATGAAATGGAAGCTCTTTTGTACTACCGCTATGCCGCAGTCGAAAAGATTAAATCCGAAATCAATGAAGTTGAACTGTTTTCATTATGTTATCTGTTAGCATAAGCTTTGCTTTTATGTCAAGCTTGGTTAAAAGTAAAGTGGCAAGTAATTACTGTCTGTTTCACCTGGGAGTCATTGGTTATTTTCTGCTAATGAATGGAAACTTAATTTTGCCCATGTATGATCGTATTTTTTCACGTTTACCCTTTCCTATGGAATGCATGTTACATTGCATTGGCATTTAAAGACAAAACTGACATGAGTTGTCGTAGGATTTGAAACAGTTTTGTTGGCGTCGGTCCTACGCCGTTCTTATAACGACTTCGTGGAAAACCCTACGTACCTATGTATTTCCTTATTTCCGAAAGCGATAGTGACGACAGACAAGAGTGAATGAAGATGCTTATCAATCTTTCCTTCGTTCCCTCTAAACAACGGTTTGTTTCTCTGCGAAGCGTTTCGTTTGTAATTACCGTCAATCTTGAAGTGTCGCTGACGGATCTTGATGTTGCTGACTGAGGTGTTGACTAAGTCAGAATGATTTTATCGTCCTGTGTCGTGTGGTGGATATGACGACAAGCAAAAATATTTTATTGTTGACATAAGCAATATTATTATTCTCACTGCTCTACGACTACTATATAAAAATTGAAGGGGTCGCACACATGTCTCAGTCAGACGAATGCGGGGGCGTCATGCTTTAAAAGTACTAATATATAAGTGCATGGTATACGTGACAATCTACAAATCTCCGTCCACCTTTTTCCGATTCCGGTGAATCAGGAGCTTATTGATTTTATTTACATCCCAATGTAAACTTTTAGTACACTTTTCTACCAATATGCAGAAAGTAGACGTGTTTTTCCCAGTTATGGAGTTTATGGAGCAAAAATTACCACCATCGGCCTAGTGTTTTTTATTCAGAAGCGAAAAGTAAATAAAAATGTATTGCATGGTTTTAAAAGTCTGTTGCATTGTTTTGATGCCAAACACACACATGGGTTTCCAACTTTACTAATGAAAATTTTGTCGGAAAAGCAAAATATAAACATTCCCATTAAAACCATGTATCTCACGATTACTCACGAAGTATCAATATATAAATCAAGGATGCACACATACGACGTAGGCCCAGCATTTCCTACAAGCCACAATGAATGTTTGCAAAAACGCTAAATATCATCAAGTACTCATATTTACTTCATCGGTTTGCCTCGGTGATAATAAAATATTCCCAAACTTGGTATATAAGTCCATAAACGACGGTAGAATGATGAATTTGTCATAACTCCAAGAACGTGGAGAGGTCATTGGCAGAGCCGCTGCGAGTGCCGTCTTCGAAAAATTTTTATGCAAATACAAATTATGCAAAGACTGGCAAAACCTGAAAAAGACCTATGGTCGGTTGGTGCTGCTGCCGATGCCAGTCGTCCTCTTCGTAAAATAAATACCCCGCCTGGTTTTCCTATATATATACATTACTGTAGTTAATATATCTACTGTAACATTCGATGCTGAAAGCATGAATGATTATTGTAGCGTAAACGTAGTATCCTCCTGTTTCCACCCATGGTCTGTCAAAGCTACTACGAGCTGAATTTGGCAATTTTTGCATTATTAGCGACCATAATCTAGAGATGACCGGTACTCTCTCCTTTCTAACTGAAAACTAAATATATCAAGTAGGCACACACTACCGGCAAGTGAACAAAGCAAGCTGATGAGCGATTGTTATGATGAGGACAAAAATGTTATCCATCTGAAGGAAAAATGATCTTTAATTATGTGAGCATATGATGATGATGAATAATACAATTGGTGCATTATGCATTGCATTCCCGCAAACTAACAACGGTACTTATGTGCATCTAAATTTGTAAAGTAATCTTTTACCGAACCTAAAATGAACAAAAATTGGTTGTCTTCAGTAAAAACATAAGAGAATGGGGGTAGGGTTGGATGGTACAAAAGCAAATCTGCTGCGTTCTGTAAACTTTTACTTGATTGCTACTGGTTACCTCGCTTTCGCCGCGTAGTTTTCTTCATGAAACCGTCGTGCAACTACATGGATTACATATTAAATCCACTTATTGAATATCACACTGTAGTTATTTGCAGCTTTCGCTTTTTACTTACCTATGTTTGTTTTCTCGCACACGGTATTTTTTTTGACAAACCTACCAAACTTCTGTAATCCTTGAGTATTGTGTAAGCAAATAAGGAGAACGACGAGCACTGATAGGTCATCCTTTTGGTGATAGGTGAAAGAATTAAATGTTGGCGATGGCATGATTTTTCGAGTTGCAAATGAATGGAAGGTAATGGTGGGTGACAATTGTAAGGATTCATACTTACCTCACACCGGATTATTAGGGAATGACGACATTTCTAATCCATTTCCGCGTATACAATTAAGCTGGCAGCATAAAAAGATGCAACTATTTTAGAGTTATGTTTAGATTTTTCTTTGTGCAAAAATTTGGGAGCCGTATAGGAACGTGTAGCTATATAGTTATGTGAGTTCCAATATATCACTAACAACTGTGCTCCAGTGTTTCTAGCATCGATGCCCGATATTGCTTCACCAAAAAGGACTTGGTTCTCAGCTGCAGTTAATTTAGTTGTAAATTTACTTTAAATGGAGTGCATAAGAAGAGAAGCTAGGTCACAGGCTCGCTGGCTGGGGGGATAGTTGCAGTTGTTAAGCCAAGTTATTTTTACTGTTAAGTATGACAGTAGCCACAGCATGAACAAAAATTATACTTGAAAACTAGTTATTATGGGGCTATTTAGAATTTGATGGCTTTTGTGCTGCGGTGATGAGTTGAACCGAACGCCATTTGAATACAGAAAAATCATAATAAATGGAGACAACGCATTTCAATAGTAAACATTCACTTGCAATTTTTAGTAAGACGTAATTGCTAGCTTGATTTCTATAACGAGCTTTGAATGCAAAACGTTAGAGCAATGATTATGAACATATTTAAATTTAGAAGGGTAGCTCTTACTCTTCGATGCTTTTACGGAGAAGTGAGCTTTGTTTGAACTAAAGTAAAATCTAACCTCAATATTTTATAGCATGTAGGACATCAAAATTATTTATTTCGAGAATTTCAAAATTGTTTAAACAAAACAGCGCGGGGACCTTTCGTAGGCAAACAAATGTGGGAATATGTTTGCAAATATCTCACTAGTGATAGAGACAGATGAATTAGTGTGATATTTACACGAAATATCCCGTTGTATTTGTTCAGAAAATTGACGAGAACTGAGCGGAATGACGGATTTTACCGTCCTCAATAAGCGTACAAGAATTCTCTTAATTTAAAATGAAAAATCACGATAGAAATACAATTGGGCTAATAATCGTGTTAAAAGTATGAACAATGGAATTAGAATTCTATTCTTCTTAATTTGCTTACAATTCATAATTAAAGAACGATAGTTTCATTATAAAATTTAGCTTACGCAACATGTTTTCTAACCTATAATTTTGCCAGTCTTGTACTGAATTTGTTAAATTAAATTTAGTGGTAAACTCCGGGGCGTGCTCTATTGCTCTGAAGAATTACAGCATGTCAAAACTACTTAAATAATGAAATGTGTTTACAGGCCAACTTATGCCACGTTATAAGCTAGATTAGGGGGAAACAAGTCGCACGAAAGAAAATAACGACTCTTTCTATTCTCTTGTGCAAAACTACTGAAGGAAAAGTAGAAGTTTGTGAGAAATTGGAACGCTGGAGAAAAAGAACTTGCTCCAGTAGAAATGTACGCATACAATATATGCTGTACCTATTCACTTACTTTCATTGTATAGTATGTACATTCTACTACTTAGAGAAAGGGTAGTAGACTGACCTAAGATTATTAGAATCTTGTTATGCACGCCCACCTTACTTCATTATTTTCTTTCACTTCACTAATATGCTGTTACTCTACGTAACCATGTCTTCTGTTCTGCTCCTGATGATTTGACTACTTCACAAAATTGCTTGCCTTAGTTTATTTCCCCTTGCCGTTCCCATAGGCTTGCAGTGATGGGTTCATCCAATTTTCTACATAATATGAGCTGGCCCAGTAGTAAATAAATAATGCATGAATTTATACACAAAATACATTCTACTTGCATTGTGTACGTATCTAGAAATGCAAATTATATACCGAAAAAATATCATCTGGGTATTGTAAAATCAAATAAAATGTCGTGTTGTGCCCCCGTTCGTCCGTATCTCATCCTCTTTATACCCTTTGTGTAGTAATCTCGTGAAAGTACGGCCGTACTTATTTATGGAGAAGAAATCGAATCCTCTTTCCCATTTATTTCTTCCATTCTCCTCTCTTTGTAAGCCATGAGCAGTTGAGTAAAAAGTAAATACTGGTGAAAACTCTCAAAACAGAACTGCTTCTACTTCTTCACAAAAACTGGGCTAAATTTGATCGCTATCACGTCCACACTCCATCCATCCATATACGCAGTTGTTTGGCTAGTGTTGCTGATTCTGTTGTATTTTATAAATGCGAATAGATGCTTACTTTCTTTTACTAGTGATACTACTTTATAAGAGAAAGATGGTGAGTCCACACGAAAACTTTTTTTTTACCTTCTCCTAGAATACAACTGTACAAAAGTATTTATTGATTTTCTCAATGCAAAGACACATTGTTCGTGTTGTTGAGTTTCCTGTTTTCAGTTCAAAACGGGAGATTCCTGGAGATTGATAATAATGTTGAAATTGAATTGAATGTTGTCGTCGCCATCACCATCATCATCTATTATCGAACACTACCATTCGTTTGGTAACTAAGAAAGTGAAGCATGTTTTCTCCAATCTCTCCCATCGGGAAATACATTGCATATTATTATGTTCATCAACTAGTTGATTAAATCAAGCTTTAAGGTAGATAAAAACGCTGCAAACAAAGAAATCTGTAAGCTTTCTCTTCCCAATGTGGAGTTAGAGGGAATGAATGCGATATATTAATAGTGTGTTGGAATTGAATGGAATGCCGACAGGCAACGTAATAATGAAAAAGGACGAAAACTTCTCATTCAAGTCTAGTGACAAGCAACATGAGTAGTTAAGTTGAGTACTTCCTTGTACGCTTCGTCGTTTATCATACTTTGCCCTTTCTGTTATAAATACTCAGAAAGTATTAAGTTTTTCTAAGAGGTTGTCTCATTCAGAAGAAGAGTAAAGTTTTGCATGTGTAATACTACTCAAGTAAAATTTAAGATGCATATTGTCATTGTCTGGCTTTTGTTGATTTTCGCATCCAATTTCGCTCGGTTGTCTTGAATTCAGAAAAATGATGAGTTAATAAAAATGGGAAAATATGTAGGTCGAATGGACTCTTGAAATCTTCTAATCGACAACGAATGATTCTAGCAGTATGTTTGCTACGCAGTGTGCTCAGCCACCTCGTTTACGAGCCTCAGAAAGGCTATAAAATTGGATGCGGTTGTTAAACGTAATTTGAACTGTCATATTCAATAATTTATGAAAAGGTATAACTACCTAGCAGAGAAACACACATCTGCAAAAATCAACCGCACACATTATTCCCATCTCCCTTCTCTCCTTCCTCATTCTTGTCGCCTTTCATTTAAATGAAATACTGCTTCTATTTCATCAACATCATAATTATTACTGTCGCTATTATGTCCGATGTACCGCTGGATTTTAAAACCTCGAAGTGCGTCATAAAACGTCGCTTTTATTGTTTTGTGAATTTGAGTGTAACGCATTTATTCACGGCTCGATGTGTGCTCTTTTTAGCTTAATTTTCACATTGTCAAATCCATCTTTCCATACTTCACAGTCATGTTCGTGCCCCACGATGCTCAATTCGGAAATACTGGTATTTGCATTTGAGTTCAAAAAAGCACTAAAATATTTATTTTAAATAATATTTTTGTCTTGGACTTCATGATCAACCACTTTTTACATTTAAAATTAGCTGTCATATTTTCAATAAAATTTGCAGACAATAATAGCTTCCAATTTTGTTGGACTAGTATGAACACAAAGGTGGTAACTGAAACACGTCCCTGTCTGTCTGTAAAAATCTGTTTCTGTTTTTTTCATAAGTTTTCAGTTGTCTTTGTAAATGTTATGCAATAATATATAAAATGGGAAACATACATAGGCCTTTCCTGACTATTATCTTCTAACCCTTGCATCCTCCACCGTATTTACCAGCTAAGCAGACAATATTTATGCAATTTGAGATTGCGAATTTTATTTCCTCTCTGTTTCTTAAACAGTTTTTCCTCTACCTTTTTCATTTATTCTACCGTTACTGAGCGAGTGTTAAAAAGGCACTCGCTTTTCAATTTCTATAAACTGTAAAAATGTAAGTAAAGCGGTGGTATATGCATCGCATAAGGGGCATCAAGTAAGTCGTAACTCGTAGCAGCTCTTTGCAGAGAAGAAAAAACGTGTAGTGTGCTGCAGTTGACTGCCATTTCATTACTGCCGTTTCTATCTCCTCCACTGATTGTGTGAGCTTCGGTTCGTTTGTCTGCCGCAACAAACACTGGTTTCCGCAACAACTGCAGGTTTCTCAAAGTCCTGAGCCTCTCCACACACCACCACCGCACCATATCAAGAGTATAGCATTTTATGTGGGATGTGTATGAAGACGAGAAACGCAATAAGAGAGCCTCTTTTCTGCAAAACGGAGTTTTACGCTCTTTCTCACCACCCCACTCTCTTCCCACCTACATACATAATATTATATCATGTTAGCAGCTCTGCTGCGTATGTGTAACAGTGGATTCTTCTTAATAGTAATGAGAAGAAAATATAATATAAGTGGTAGTAAATACGGTTGAAATAAGTCGTTTCTCATTTCATCACCATGCAGCTCACAGAGCACACATAAATACCAACACCGATATTTCATAGCTGTACTGGTAATTGTAGTAGAGGTAAAACTACTTGTTTCTCTGTCTATTTTATAATGCTTTGACACTGCTAGTATAATATTATCAGTCTTTATAATAGAAAGTATAAAAAAAGAAAAAAAGAGGTATAGAATGATGGTCTTGCACCATCAGGACCAGATAATCAAAAAATTGCAATGCTTAAATGAAATCTCATCGCATAACGGATTCTCTAACATTTTACTTTTTAATAATTGTGCTTGTCTTGCTCTCACTGCATGGGTTAAAGTAGGAGAAGAAGGGAACCGAGAAATTTAGCACATTGCGAAATTAGTAGCAATTAGGTTAATTGTTAACTGCTGTTTCCTTCCTATCTTAAGTTGTCAATGTATTCGTATAATACTTTATTGAATTGCTCATTGATTGCACAATCGTTTCTGCTTGATTTCGTTTGTGAGACTGGTTACTATTGTGTGACAATGAGACAATTTTTCAAAAACATAATCCGTCATTAGTTTGATTTGAAACAAAATCTCAGCTCGTTTAATAAAATATGATGATTCTACTACCTTTCACTCACTTTCTAGTCACATGCATGCAACATATGCACATACCAAAGGAAATGACATTTTGAAAAACCAAAAAAGTTCTCTAACCACTCATACGTGTGTCCCTGTGCGTATGATAGAATTTCTCGTTAGATCTTGTTCTTTTCCTCAAGACTTTTCGAAAGGCACACATGTATACATGTGAATGAAAGAATAATACATCGTGCCTCTTCATATTTCTATAACAGTGCACTGGCGTATCAACTTTTCCTGGTAATAGTACCGTTTCAGCATTTACTTGCAAAAAAACAACCGGTTACATGAATAAAGATGCAACTGAAACGAAATGGTAGTGTATATAATGATGATGCTGTTATTACTGCTTCTTCTGACGATGAAAGACACGCAGCACATAACAGCAGCATGTTTGCTTGTGTGCGTAAATAGAGACGATCTTTCGTTTTATTAAAATTTGCTAATAGATCCGGTATTTTTTACGACAGTATGAGCGCTATTACTACTTACAGCTCGGGTTTTTCTTGAATGAATTATCATCTTTCTAATGATTTATATAGACATGGGGCATATAATAATAACGGTTTTAATCAAAAGTTATGATGGGCGCGTGATTTTTTTTTGCTGCACAACAGTGAATCTATATGTACCTGTGTGCATAAATAGCATATATATAGTTTGTCAAAAGAGATGCAATAAAATATTCAAGCGTAATTATATTTTTAATACGGTTTTATAATAGACGTGGGAAGAAATTATTAGCTGACATTAATAGTTTGCATAGGTACTATTTAGCTATTAGTTCAGTATACAGGACTTCAACAATAGACAGTTAGTCAAGTGTGCTGCTCGAATAGCGTGAACAAATTATAAACGATTTTCAAATCATATACAGATTCTTTATGATTTTAAATGCGACATAATTATGTTATGAAAATAATTATTTTTAACATGAAAACGAAGTTTCTATGAGTAGATGATAAAGCAATGATAAGTAACCTTGTATCCTTTATCTACCTTTTTTTCAGAGAGTTCCTACGCTGACTCGAACAACTCTGGAAAATCCTTCCATCCGTGTCGTGTTTGTGGAGACAAAGCTTCGGGATATCATTACGGTGTGACGTCGTGTGAAGGCTGCAAAGGATTTTTCCGTCGGAGTATTCAAAAGCAAATTGAATACAGGTAATTGAATTTTCTCCCACTTGAAAACTTCTTTCGTTACATAACTTTCTTTCATTTTCGACTTTGCTCAATATGTTATGTTTCCAAGTTGAGAAGTAAAAGCAATGTGTTAAAGCTGTTGTAATGATTATGTGACACAAAAATTTAACATGGATGCCTATTATTGTTTAAAAAAATATATACAGTTATCTCTTTTTCCTAATATGATTTAAAGGTGTTTACGAGATGGAAAGTGTCTAGTTATTCGACTCAATCGTAACCGATGCCAGTACTGTCGATTTAAGAAATGCTTGGCTGTGGGAATGTCTCGTGATTGTAAGTGTGTTTTCATTTATAGTAGATAAACTCAATAAAAGATACATATTATGTGTGTGCGTTATAATAGAAAAAGTGGGCATGTCGCAATATCAAAAATGTTTGTGTGCACAAGATGGCGATCATGATTATATATTTTGAAACACTTGAAATGATTTGTATGGCGAGTCACCCGCACTGCCTGCATACCAATTAACTTTGCAACGAAAGATGACTAACTGCTTGGTCTCCTTGTCTTGTGACAGCGGTCCGTTATGGTCGTGTGCCAAAGAGGTCTCGAGAAGCGATAACCTCTGCTGAGGCGGATCAGTCCTCTTACGATGGGACATCACACTCTGCCTCTCCTGGATCCAACACATCATCCGAAGGGTCAATCACCTGCGGAAGTAGTACTTCATCTAGTACTAACAACAGTAATAATTGCACTGCCACCACCACTACCAACAACAACGCCAGCAACAACAATTTAAGCAACAGTACAACCACAACTTCTTCGTCCAGTAACTCCGTTGTGGCTACGAATGAGACAAATAATGCAGTATCATCCACATTTACAAATAGTTTGAACTCTCTTGCTACCATCGTTTCTCAAACCCACTTGCATCACTGTGTCTACACACAGGACAGAGTTCGTGACATTGCTCCACGCAAGCTTACACTGGTAAACATCTTTTTCATTCTCAATTACTTATTTGCACTCTCTTCCTTTTAATCGATGAATGCAAACATGTTATTTTGATTTTAACAAAAAGTTTTAAAACGCTTCTAAAGGATAAACTTATGATTTAACATATATATGAATATTTGCAGGATTTGCAGGAAAATAATCAAGCCGTACGGGTATCCCTTTTCTCGGTTTTGTCCAGAGAAATGCTTGCTTCCATTCAGTCTGTTGTAGAGTTTGCCAAACGAATTCCAGGATTCACATCACTACCTCAAGACGATCAACTCATATTGATAAAAACAGGTTTTTTCGAAATTTGGACGGTTTATGTTGCCCCAATGACGACGAAAGATACAATCACTTTGTCAGACGGTCTAACTCTCAGTCGCAAGCATCTCGACATAGTTTATGATGTAAGTATTCATAAGCTCCTCGCACTAAGAAATATAATTTTATTGCCAAAAATGTTCACAGCATTTTTTTCCGTTCCCGTTTCAGTCTGAATTCACATCATCCCTCTTTTCATTTTGGCTGGCTGTTTCGTCTTGGATGGATTCGGAGCTAGGTCTTCTCTCAGGTGCTTGTCTACTCTCACCTCAGCGCTCAGCACTAACACATCATTCCGTCAATTTGCTGACCCACTCTCAGAATCAGCTTATCGACTCGCTAAATAAAACTGGTATTCCGTCACTTCTCAACGACCTGAGAAGAATCGGCACCTTCCACAGTGATATTTTGGATTGGTACCGTCAGCACTGGAATCAGTTGGTGTGTCTTCCTCCTCTCTTTGCTGAAATTTTTGATATTCCTCGATCCGTGGAAGATGAAAATATGTATAATAGTTAGCAATAAAACAATCAACATCAACACCACTACTACCCATCTTTCAGACTCATCATCATCGGTATTATAGCTGGAGTAAAGAAACAGGAATGCTATATTGAGACAATATCATGCCTAAAAACATATTATTTAAAGTTACACTTGTCGCTCTTACCATTAACTTTTGCCTACTAGTACTCAGCATAATTCTAAATGTTTAAAACCCTTAGCCTAAAGATATTTGCAAATCTCGCGCTAATCATTATCAATCAACAAAAATTTAATATCCCATGTCCCACGGCAATCTTACATTTTGTAAAGGAACACAAGTTTTTAGTCATTTCCGAACACTTGTTTACAATGACATTAGAAAAAAAATATATTCATTTGATACAACCTGGTTTTCTCCCGTGTCGAATTTTGTTGTAGCAAATAACATTACATATTATTAGAGTATATAATTTTTAAAAAACAATAGAAGAATGGTTCATATTTTTTATAGCTGAAGCAAAGTATATTATTATCCCTGGAGAAATTCAGTGCGTTCACTTTACAAGTCTGAACTTTAGTCTCAACTCATACCCTGTTAATATGTGTGTGCGTACCACGACAAATCATAACAGTCACATCACCACAATTTTTACCCAATATTTATTTATCTCGCCCCTTACATTTTTCATTAATGATGTATTCAAAGCGAATCCAATTTCCTTTTCAAATTCATTGATTAATTATATCGTACACACACATCGCAGATTTCGATAAAACATGAGCTTACGTGAGAGTTAGATGAAAGCAGATATAGAAAAACTGATCAATTATATTCAATATTGTTTATGTATTTATACTATATTCTTTAAGCTTTTTTTTGTATTCAACGCAATTTGCGAAAAATTATTTATTGAAAAAAAAGTCTCTTTATATAGTATAGTATAAGTAGTGTGTTTAACGGCCTCAACGAATCTTTTCACCGCAAAAATCGAATGGTTACCCAGCGGTATTACTTTCAGCAGAAGAGCCATTGTTACTATGACAAGCGCTGCTAGTTATGCTTTTTTGGATCTGGTTTGAAATCGAGATGTTTATAATAATTACCTATTAACTTTTTTGTAAAATACCACATTAATGTTTTATTTACAACATAACACTGGATTGTTGACAATGCAGATATACGATTACAAGTGTGATGAATTATAATGCTGATGAAATGAACAAGGTGGGGGATTGAGAGACCGAAAAAGTTTAATCTACAATAAGTAATGTACTTAGGCACATATATTAGTCATAATATCTTGTATTTGCTGTTTGTGCAGAATATCTCATGCAAACACATGGAGACGCTGAGATGACATAAAGTAATTATTTATTAATGATTACCTCTCCTCCGCTCATAGGGTTGTTTTTGTTGCATCCCTTTGAAAACACAGTCCATGCGTGGCAGCTTTGATAACTAAACAATCATATTTATAACTGTATGACATTACAGTTGAATACTTGCCATTTTTGCAGTTTAGGAATATGACTAATTAGCCTCCTAAGCTGTAAACTTTCATGTTGGTAAAGTTTCAAATTACCCAAACCATAATAGATGGTGTTAGCTAAATAATCAAGATGTATACTCATTAGATAAAATATTTAATATTTTAAAGCATTGTTTTCTTCATTGATCAATTTAAAGGTTGAAAAACAACAGAAGATATACATTTAACCAGATAAATACAACACAAGATAAAAGTTGTAAAACTGATGTTTGATTTAGACATATTCATAAACTTGTATGAACGTTGACAAGTATGACGGTTTTGAGAATTGAATATGAGAAGCCGCAAAGTAGCATGGAATCATGCAGATATTTAAAAAAAATTATTGAAACTTTTTTTTTGAACACAAACCAATTTATAACTGAAATGATCAGATACTCACAGTTCCATTAAGAATTTGAAGAGTATACGACAATCCGGCAAGGCCTCTCTGAACACAAACATTCTGTATTAAGTCATCCTACTCTGCGTCACATTATATCTGATTCCTAAAAACCGAGCTAGTTGTCAGGTAGTGTTGATCCGAAAATACGAAGCAAAATTATAGGATATATTATGAATATTTAGTTTCAACGTTTAAATGAATTACGAAAGGTTACGAGAGCTCGAAAATTAAGCATTAGATTACAATTTTATATAGTATTTTGTACTTGAAAGATATAGTAATGTAAATAATACAAATATCATAGCATACATACTACGCACTATATATGTACCCAGAATCTTTCTCCTGTATTTAGTAATCTTTAGAAGGTTA
>JAQIXW010003626.1:0-12848 GCA_034700685.1 Willowsia buskii | reverse complement strand
CGTTTTACATTTTTTTGGGTGGATGACCCCATCATCTTCTGAAAAAGAACATTGCCACCGCAAAAAAGGAACTAGATCGTGTTGAAAATTTCTGTACTCTACACTACACCTTTCATGTCATGGAAGATAGATATTATAATATTATGAGTGCACTTGCTTAACGTGAGACGAATTTTTTTACTCGTCTATCATATCATAGCTCATCATATTATCATCATTATTATCATTGTTGTAGCATCATACCTTTAAATACTCGGTGTTGTTGCTACTTCTGGATTTTTGAGAATGGATCATCATTTAATAACGCTGATTCTTGAAACAGGCAGAATGCATTCACAATAATATTCTTATTATTGCATTCATGCATTTAAAGATGAAGGATTGAAGTGTGGTGGTGGTGTGGTGGCAGTAGTAGTAGCAGTGTCGATGATAACACTTGCATAAGATAATGGAAGTAAAGAATAGTCAACCGAATTTCCACTTTAGTTCACTGGTCTCGTCGCCTCTCCTCATCTCTTTTGGATGAATTGTGTATGAAGCTGAGAAGTTGCATTTGGGTATAAGCATGAAACAATCCATATTATTATCTTCAAGTGAGCATTACATACAGCAACACGAAGCTGAGACGGTAGAAATTGAAAACTGACACAATCCTTTGATTTTATGCACCGTCGTGTGTATATTCTGCTGCTCAATCTCAATAATAAGCCTAACAAGAGCAAGCAAGCCGGCTGAAGCTAGCTGGTAACCAGAGATAGGAAAATGAGAGAGCTGAAAAGTGACGCTTCCTCAACAAGCTTGCTCTTATGCATTTTTACACAGAAAAACACAACGTAACACGTTGCTGGTGTTGTATGAGTTGAGGATAAGGAGTAAAATATCGAGTGATATATTCTTTGCACCGGCTCAACTCTGGTCGCTCTTGAATGTGGGCAGAAGCCGACTAAAAGCGCCTTTTCTCGCATTCGCTGAGTTATTTTATTCAACGAGGTGGTCAGAAAATACACTAGTTACCTACCTACAGGCGTATGGCGTATGAATATCTCTGTTGGAGCATTTTCATTGCATAAAAATTGGTAAATGCATAGGTGTTTGGCTGGTTGGTAGATAGCTAACTAGCTAAATAAAATATAAGGTGGCATTTTTTGTTTCCACTTTTCAATCCGCTTCACAATCACTTCGCATTTCTTGGCTTTTTGGCTTGTCGTCCGTATGTATAGGGATTAGTAATAGAATAGAAGAGCGTGTGGTGTTGGTGGTGGAGGTGGGATAGATTTTTTTTTTGTGGTTTGGCTTCAGTATTTCACTGCACTCCGGTAAATTCAAAAAGTCGCTTCATTTCACCTTAGTTGACACCTTGTTAAAATAGTATGCATAGTATCTAATTTTTTATATCAATGTGGAAGTTGTTTGCTTTTAGACAATGATGATGATAGGCATTTTATGACTAAATGGAATGAGTTGTCAGTGCTCATATGTAAAAGCAACCGTGCCCGCTGCTTTTATCATCATGTCGCTTTCTTACAAACAATACTAAAATGCAGGGATTTGTGCTTGTAGAGGTATGTATAAATGTGTAGCATACGAAAAGTATTTTCTGTCTATTGCATTAGTATTACATACCAATTTGCATACCAAAAAAGCTAAAATTAAAAATTGCAGAAGCATCAAAAACACTAAAGTGTAGTATAAATAAGTAATGCTTTATTTGTTTATGATAATCTGTTAAAATAATGTACCTTGTGTGTAATTACCTTGAATGAATGGACATATTTAAATGGTGTTCATTTGTATTGCATAATACATCGCACGACCAGCATGGAAATTCAGAAATGGAAATTATTCGTTCAAAAATGATATCTTCAACTTTTCACACATTATATATTTTTTTAATTAAAATTACCTATGTACATATGTTAGTTAGAATGAATTTACATGTATTTACGAGCATTATTTGTACAATATAATTAATTGTTTAAAAAATTGTATTATACATTAACTTACGCTATTTTTTATGGATGTTGAATGAGTATAATTTAAAAATGTAGGCACGTTAAATGTACCAACAACAGATCAGCTAAAAGCATTTTTAAACATCTACATACATATAATCTAAAGAGCCCAAACTCGGATGTAATCTACAACTAGAGCAGTATCTTCGCCATTCCATGTTCGCAGCCATTGCTCTCGCCCATTCCAAAAGTCAAGCTTTGCCTATAAAGAAGAGTTTCGAAAAATGAATCGGTGCTTCAGCGTTATGAAGGCCGGGAATTCGTAACAAAATCATGATAATTTTAATTTACCCGTACCGTCGGTGACTCATTTTTCCACGGCTTCCTATATACACCTGTGGAACTATCAGGAAAGTATGCATTTGTTCCTCCAACAGCTAGGCCGATGAGGATATAGAACTAGATATTTCGTCAGAAGGAAAAATTTTTTATTCCAGTTTCTGCCCCAAACTATTTAATAATACCTGTCATATATATGGAATGCTCACCCTTTGATCAAATGGAGCCATTTTAAGATTTTCTGCAAAACGCCAAGGGTTCTCGACATCATTTGGAAACCCAGCTAAGGTCCAGAAACCATCTTTGGATGGAATAACCTCAGCTACTGGCTCTCCATCAATGCTGAACTTGATGAAATCTAAAATTTAAAAAAGGCATAAACTTTTGTTTATTTAAACAATTAGTTTACAAAAACCACATTCAAAAAATACACACCTGGAGTCCACTCCAGTTGAAACAAGTGGAACCCCTTATTGAAGCCATTTCCCTTCCTAGAATTTCTTTCAAAGTGTGTCTTTTCCCATCCATTCATTGAATGAAATGGTCCAAAATGCAGGGTTTGTGCTATTTGCTCAACTCCAATGTGAATGTTTTCAGAGTCATGTAATTCAGCATTTCCTCGGGACTCCACCAAATCGATTTCTCCTGAGGCTGGCCATGATCTAGTATGATATATTATGTCAACAAATTATTATCCATGTCTGGCCTAGGTGCGATTTTACGGAAAGCTGTTTCCTTACCCATAAAAATTTTTCTCTGGTAGGAGCCATATAGCTGCAATAATACAATACATGCATGATATTTCCGTTTACACTAAACTAAAGCTACATTTCGTTTATTTTATTTGTAGAACATTTATTTGCTGAAAATATAAAGAGCTGTAGGCTGTAGTAGCTGTAAAACTCTGTTCAATTTGCTACACACAATATGGAAATGGAATTACCTGGCCAAAGCCAATCACCAGTGGGCATTTTAGCTCTAACTTCTACTTTTCCATACTTGAAAGAGAAAGTGCCCGCAGTTCTAAGTCTAGCCGAAACTATCGGACTGACTATATTGGAATGAGTGCCCTGTTTTACACATCCATCCCACAAGGCGTTTGTGCATCTGAAATAGAAATATGGCCCAAATAAATAATTGAAATTCATGATGCTGCCTCCCAAATATGTATATCAAATTTTAGTATATTTTAAACTACTGTATTTACTGGTCTGCCGGCGCGCTTCCACCCAAATGAACAGATCCCTCCCTCAGAAAATGCTCCCCAAAAATGTCGGCAGTAAGGGTTGGCTTTATATACAATTTCCCATACTTCACATAACTATTTGATCTATTGTTTGCATAGATCTGGAACTCTCCATTCTTTAACAATAATCACAATTGCAAATTTTCAACATTTTGCATAAAAACATAGGTATATGTATAAATTGGTAAAACAACATTGATTTCTCACTCCACCGCCTGCCATTGTAATCTCATGATTCCACACGTCTAAATTCAAACTATTGAATTCTTCCTTGAAGATCAACTCCCCCGGACGTGCTCTACCGTAGCTGGATTCTGTAACGGACCACTGCTTAGACGTACCTTTAAATAAATATTAATTTCAGTCAACAAATTTACATTGATCACATGAGCAGTTTTGTGGAACAAAAACTACATCTGCAAAAGAAGCTAAAAAGAGATTCACGCATCAGGTACCTGTAGAGGACCCGGACCCAGATATATAGGAATCGGCATAGTTTACCAAGAAAAGACAGTGAAATACTATATCGCTAAAAATTAAGGTGCGAAGGTTCTTTAGAAGGTTGTTCATCGTGACTTCCTTGTGTCATAAAGACAATTTCAACGTTAGTTTATACTCTTATTACTCTGACTAGTGATATTGTTATTATTCTGACAATGCAACCAATATTCTACCATACAGTATTCATGTTCTCTCTGAAAGAATACTGAAGCTATACTAAAATAGTATTTTTTAAACTTTTGTTTCGGAAAGAATTATGCATGTAATTTCCATGTATAATGAAATGATTCCGTTAACCAACCATAAAAATCTCTAATTCTTTTTTGTCTGATGAATGATGTCATCCGCTTTCCAATGGGCCCATTATTAGGTGCATTTCCAGTAACCATCATTGCGTGCTAGATCTCGTTTACATTTTCAATTTCATTTTTGTCCACTGACAGCAAGCTATATAATCATTTTCATGATTATTGGGATGGATTACATTTTCAACCAGTGATTATGTTACTTTGGGTGTACTATCCGAATTACAGTGAATGCATTATGAATAAGCCATGTAAATGTACATGATATTGAAATTATCGATGAAAAACTGAAAATAGTGACAGATCTGACTATAATAGATGGATTATTCTGGGAAAAACTTCAATTCTATAACTGCAATAGCGTGCAACTCATCTTCATATATCATTTGGTTGAAAGCACTAAAAATTTCCGTGTCCCAGAAATGCAAATAATGTGACACATGACACAAGTTTGTTAGTGAGACACACAAAAAACGCAATATCCAGTACAACAAGCAAAAAAACTCTTTTTGCGAAAATTCTCCCATCAGAGCATAAAACTAAACTATTTACCATGGACAAAACGATTCGCTGAAAGAGAATTGAGAATTCGCATAGCATCAGTTCAAGTTTCATATCGGATTGCACTACAGAAATGGAAACTGAGACTCACAGTGTCACAAGCAAAACAATGATGACGGGGTCACGGATGGATGTATAGGTAGATATATTTGTGCATGTACTGTCCCACAAACGTATATGTATTTTTAAATAACAATTTGTTATCTACTTAGGCTTGATACTAAAAAAATTTGCACATTACCTAATCTGCCAAAGAATTTTTAAGACCAGTGTCACTTCGTCATGAAAAATACATACACACTTGAAGACGACGCACAGAGCCGTATACTATGCCACTCGCTGACATGGGGTACGTACAACATATGAAACAAACATTACATAAAGTTTAAATGTTGAGTTTGAATACTTCCGGTTTACAGACTTGTATAATAAACTGCGTAGGCATTTACCCAATAAGCTTTATCTGAATGGACATCATCGAAATGTTGAAATACATGACACGACACAATCAATCATGTAGCATTTCGTTCGTTTCGACCGAATTATGATTGGCACGATTACAAAATAATACGATTACATCACAAATACACACATGAAGGATGAAAACATTTCAAATTCCAATACTTCTCACGCTACACAAACCTGGAAAGTCAATGGCACCGATGCGGATATGAGGATTCGTTTAAATGCAATCTAATGTTTATAATATTGTTATTTTTGGTACAAAATGCAAAACACAAAACCGACGCTTACACACTTGTTGGGCATGATTTCATGGACCAATTAACCTCTCTTCTATTTCTTGGAAAGTTATAAAATTTCCACCAGTGTATACGATAGATAGATACACTAAGTAATTTTTGGTAGATTCAAATAGGAGCAATTGAAACGTTGAAGCCACTGTAACGGGACTAACATTACACTCATGTTCAAATTATTACTACTATATAACTGCGTCTTTCCACTTTTGTATGACCAAAACATGAATACGGTAGCAAAAACAAAAGCAAATAGCATTAAAAATAGTATGCTGACAAATACCAGAGATCCGATTTGTAAATATTGATAAAATAACGGTGAAAATTTTAATAAATGAGTGTGACTTTTGTCGAGACTTTTATTAGATGCCATTTTAAAAATTCAATTGAACGTTTAATTATAGTGATATACTGATTTCACCACAAAAATGAAAAACTAGGAGCAGCACAATAATGTTGTCAATGGACTTGCAGCTTACAACACGTGCAACTGGAAGAATCAAATGTAAGAATGGATCTCAGTATCCGACCAAGTCATGTTTAATCAATAATTGCATTTGTTAGACATAATATATAACCGTGACTTTGAATACAAATGCGAAGTGCGAAATATGATAAATGGTTTGTCTTTGTTTTAACATCACACATACCAAGTACTAATATCGAACTTAAAATTACATTTTATTTATGCATGTGTTTATTGCTAGCAATGAAGTGCATATTATTTACTCTTAGCATTTACACCAATTGAAGTTCTTAAATATTAAATGCAGCATGCGTACCCACATATCATGAATATTTCATAATTTGTTAACAATAACTGCATAATATACCAGTTAGCAATAAACAAAGAATGCGTTAAATTATTTAAATTATAATTGTATTCCAGCTCCCAACTGAAAACGAATCTCATCTAGCAAACCCCGTTTTTGAGACACTTTGGTGCACACGCTTAACGGGATTCTCAATTTGTCTTTGGGGTTTTTGACCTTCTTTGGAAAGAACGTTTGATAATGGATTGGATGGTGTGTCTCGGGATCAAGCTTGGCATTTACAAACATTTTTTTCTCTGCACAGTTGTACACATTGTATCCATACAAAGTTCGTCTGCCTGTTGCCTGTTCTTCATTACTGGTTGCCTCGTATTCGGTTATGTTAACGGTAGCGTTAGGTGATCGAATGATTACATACACTGGGAATGCGTAGTCACTCCAAAAGTAATCAGACTTTTGGGGATCGGTATAAGTGTTAATAGAGTCGGATGCGTAGGAGGTTTGAAAGTCTTCCTCAGTAGCTGTTACAATGATGTTCACCCAAGAACCTTTGAGACCTTCACGTTCATGTGAAGATCCCCCATTGCGCCGATGCTGCTCAGCTTCTTTTTCATATTTTCCACGTAGCCAATTTATCCATTGGTCGGAATTCCAACTTCCATAATAAATTGTTTCAGGATCACCTATCAGATTTTTAACAGATGAAATGCAAATTAATTACTACCACCTACATATTATGCGAAACATACAGCGCTAATTCAGTGATTTCTCTTACTTACTTGGATCGAGAAAATGAACAACCTGGAAATTGGATGAAGGTGTTTTAGCATTGAGATTTGGAATTAAAGAAAATGTACAAATGACAGCAATTATTGACTGTGAATACTTCAACGAATAAAAAGTCTTCATTTTCACAGAAACACTCAATTTGAATTTTCTTTAAAGGTTATAAGTATTATTTAAATGCATAATTGTAGAGGCGTAAATAAGCAAAAACGAGACTGTCGTATCTTCAAAGGTATGTTGCAATGACTAACTCAGATCAGCCATAGCGCAGTAAAACTGGGTAAATATTATGTATCTAATAGATTTTGATTTTGCATATTTGCAACCATATATTATACATATAATTATTAGCAAAATGTAATCTTACTTGTGTCAGTAAACAGGCAAGAACTAGGTTTGTGACTTGTGCACGTTTTACGAGCCTTTTCCATGAACCTTTAACATACGACCCTCATTTCATTCATTTGTGGCACTGCGCTGATTGAGTTTTCCTCAATTGGTCTGTATACATACAATCTCGGAATTTTGTTATAATAACTATTATTCTAGTACTTGAATCAACATATCTTTAGCCTTTATGCCCATAGTATAGCACCAACTAACGCGTGTCTTTAATTTTTCCTCGTGTCACCCAAGTCTTATTCTGAAATGAAAGCAGAACAAAAACAACTTCATACAATTTAGAACGACGAACGACGGACCATATCCTGTAGTTCAACCACATACTTAAATACATTTTGACAATCTTGTTTCGGATGCTTTTTTTGCAAGGTGCAAGTATCAGCGCCCAATAAAAAGTGCTTGTTAATATTATTATATTAGAACGCAGTTCAAACATATGTATATAGCATATGAAAGTTTTCACGATGAGTCTGGAAATCCAGTCTACATGCCCTTAAGGTCCCGTAAAGCAAATTGACTGAACAAATTGTATCGTGGCCGTCGTTTCAATTATGATTAGGACTAATTATAATCTCTCGTCATCTTTCATTTTGCCGGTTTGTGTATTTATTGCTGGATAAGACCTTCTCTGCATTAAATTATCTCTGTTGAATATTGCATAATATATCATAACATATAATGACTTCCCCTCTAATATTCGTATCACTATCACATCGATTGGCATTGCCTAAATTGATAGCTAATTTTGCTTTGTATGATATCAGATAGATTTTGGTATTGGTATTGCCACAGGAAGAAGATCAGAACGTAGTTTTTATACTTTATGTATATACTGTAATTACTGCTCTACTGCTCTGTAATGTACATACCTACATAATGATAATGTAAACATATATAAACTTACTTTATACTGCCTTGTGTTAATTTATACCGTGCAATATATTATGTAGGATTATTGTGGAACTTAAATAGGAGTGTTGGTAATAATTGATAACACAAAAAGTTGGGGCAGAGAAATATAACCATGCATGCATCGACAGTATAACATAATCACGGTATAAGACTCCAGTCGAGGCATTAAAAACATGGTTTTAGATGTGACGTTGCTCATCTAGTTATACACCATACACCCACTAATAATATATGCAGTTTAGTTTAGTTTCTTTATAGAAGCATTTGGCTTGAACTGTACTCAAATGAAGCATGCTAATGTAGAAATATACAATTCCTATCAGATATGCAAAACTTACATTCTTCACTGAAATACACGACATCTAGGAATCATTTGTGTTTGTGTCAATCATCTCTAAATGACTCATTTTTGTCGTACTTCGACTGTAAGTTTACTAAATTTAGTGTTTAGAATGTGTGACAAAGGAATTTACCTTCGAGTTGCCTTGAATTTGCATTGAAGCTAACTAATGGTTTGCTTTTGTACTTCATGATTCATGATAAATATGAATGATGGATGAAATCATGAGTGTCTCTAGAATTTTTGGAACTTGAGCACGCACAGCAGAGAGTGACAAAAGTGACAACAAACGACAATCAATTCCAGAGCCTGAGAGGTCTTCTAGCCTAACCGAACCGCGTCAGTATATCTATCTTTTTCTATTACAACGTCACAATGTATTATTTTAAACTTTAAACGGTCCATGATTATAAATTAGGAACACAACGATAACGACTGATTTTTGACGTCAAATCGAGTTTTTCTTAACTTTGTAGCTGGGATCATTTTGTTTGGAAGTTGCAATCATGGCTGGAGCAGAAGTGGAAACTTTACCGACAGGCTACGCAGAGGTGACTGCTGCATTTCAGATCCTGCGAGGTGTTAGGAAAGCTAATCTGAAGTGGCAACCAGCAATATTTAATACTGTTTTATATGAAGGCACACACTTAGCAAGACCAGAATATGTCGGAGAAAATCAAGTTCTAATGAAAAACGTTTATTATCTGGCATCAAAGACACAAAACATGTCGGATGGCCTAGTGGTTTCACTAGTTGACGCAGCTGTCTTAACCGTGGAGGAAGGAAATCAGATCGTAAGTGAAAACTTAAAAGAGTACTAAAGTATGATGTATAAAATTTGTTAATTAATGTTCATTGTTATTTGTTATTTATAGTTACAACAGCCAACGAGTAAACTACGAGCTGTGAAAATGTACGCTTTGCTTGTGGAAAAGGAAGATCCTGATGGCAGCATCACAAAGTCTGTTGTCTCCGTGCTCCAGGCGCACGAAAATAATGAAGTCACAAACATTTTTGCTGATAGATTTAATATCGTCCCAAATAATCGGTACAGTAAAACATAAATTATGGAGTGGTATTTACCTATCTGAATGGGACTAATAAAATAAGACTTTAAGCTCTTATATAATGATTCTGATTTTGAATCTGGTATTATGATGGTTTTTGAAATAGTGATGAAAGGGACAACGTACGTCAAGGCTTCGATGACGGAGTGGAAGTTGACAATGATGTTCCCGAAAGGCTTGAAGGAGATAATCAAGAAGAGTTAGGAAACGGCCAGTGGGCTTGTAAATTTTGTACATTCATCAATCTTGCAGCCTCAAACATTTGCGATATGTGTTCTAAAACGATAGACTTTGATCTTGATGAGAGCTTAGAAGTGAATATTTGCCCTCAGTGCACATTGATGAATGATGATGGGGCCTTGGCTTGTGATGCGTGTGGATTCGTATTTGAGCATCGACAACCTAGAGAAGAAATGGTTATTCGTGATTTGGATGATAGTGATGACGCTAATGATGATTAAGCCCTCAATTTCGAAACACAGCGTATGTATACCCATATTGTCAAATGACAATTAGCTAATGACTTATCATAATACTAAAAATTCAACTTCCCTCCTGAATTTATGTATACTTTCTTTAATACTGTAAAGGTAGCTGATGTTCATTGCTAATTTAATTTTTATACTTAAAAAAACTGAGTTTTATTTTTGCTAATTTTTGTAGTCTTTTACTGGTGATATTATTTTGGAAGCATGTTTCAATTTTTCAATGTTCATGTAAGCTAGCTAATAATGACTGAGGTCAATGATTTGTATTATTTAATTATGAGTGATCCCGGTATTTAAATTTAATAGTTTTGTCATTAATAACTGTCATAGTCATATGTATTAACTGGGTCAATCAATTTTCAGTTCAAACATTTGTCCGAATAATGAGAATATAGATATTTTTACGTATCCAAACTATAAGGCTCATGAAGGAAACATTGACATTTATTACACTGACTTGCGATTAAAAATACATTAATAAAAATTCTGATTAAAACTCAAATCATTAAAGATACGAAATTGATAATTTCTGTTCTGTTCAGTTTGCAAATTGCATATTATTCTTTACTATACAAATGATGATGTAAGCAGTCGATTTCTTATCTTATCATACTTAATGTCTGTATTGTTTTTTCTTGCAAAGATGGTCTGTGTGCTTGAAAATTAATGCAGAACTACACATTGCCCATAGTCGCATGGGCAATGCATTATATTATGCTAAACAAGCGCAAAAACGTGACAAAATTATAATCCAATTAGATGTTCAGCGTAGCTGATGATAATGCGATTGTGCGACGGAAACTTTGCAGTCACTTGGAAAGCCATGTGAATACAATGGTACTTGCATTACCGTCAAATTCATTTAGCGAAATATTTTGCACATATGTGATGTCAGTGATGTGACATTTGGTATATTTTCACCAGTTGCCAGTTACAAGCTCAATAAAATAGGGAAGCGACGATAAATATTGAATTCAAAAATTTCATACTCACAAGTCACAACTTCAATATTCAAGCTAGCGATACATTGCATTTGTCAAGACACATCCAAGAAATGTCGGCTGGGAACCACGAAGCTGGAACGCCTATTGTAATTGACAATGGGTCAGGAATGTGCAAAGCTGGTTTTGCAGGAGATGAGGCTCCTCTTGCAATTTTCTCTGCTATCGTTGGTCGACCAAAACATAAGGTGAATATCTTATTTAAAATATACTGATTTTCATAGTTCAATAATTTCAATATATTCTCTGATTGTGTAGAAAGCACTACGAAACAATACGTTTATCGATGCATTTGTTGGGGAAATCGCTCAGATAAAAAGAGGGCTCTTAAATTTAAAATATCCAATCGAACATGGGGTCATCAAAAATTGGGAAGACATGGAAAAAATTTGGGATCATTGTTTTCATAACGAACTCCGAGTAAACCCAGCAGAACATCCGGTGCTCCTAACGGAGGCTCCGTTAAATCCTAAGGCAAATAGGGAGAAACTCGCTGAGGTGATGTTCGAAAAATTTAGCGTGCCTGCACTGTCTGTTGCTATTCAAGCTACTCTAACCCTATATTCATCTGGAAGGACATCAGGAATGGTATTGGATTCTGGAGATGGTGTCACACACTCTGTACCCATATATGAAGGTGTGACCATACACACATTTCATTATGACTTATGACATTCAGAAGATGTTAATAGTTGATCGTTACATAATTTATTATTTACCTTATTTCTGTGTACCATAAGGATATACTATACCCCATGCAATTGGCAGACTTAATCTAGCGGGCAGAGACCTAACAGATTATCTTATACGCTTACTTGATGAGAAAGGCTACTACTTCATAACGACAGCAGAGAGGGAAGTGGTCAGGGACATGAAAGAAAAGTTGTGCTACGTAGCAGCAGACTTAAGGAAACTAGACAGTCGCTATGCAATCACCTAATAAGAATCAAGGATACAGGAAGCGCGAAAAAGAGTCTTTTCACAGATATCGACTTGGATAGTCTGTGGTCAACTCAAATCGATTTCCAGGTCAAAGGCATGGATACATGGCATATGAAGGTTCCCATTTCTTCTCATGGAGGCTCACCTGCTCTGTATAGCTGAAGATGATGCGATGAACTATGCATATTATTCATTCATGAAAATTACATGACGCGATTTCAACAATTATAAAATACACACTTCTAACAAAAGTTTACATGCAATCATTCCGCAGCTAGTTTTTAACTAAATGGATCATGCATTAAAAAATAAGTAAACATAAATAAAACCGTAGCTTCATATGGATGAGATGATGCTATGAACTGTATTTATTCATGATAATTACACGTCAGAGGCGTATTAATTATAAATTCGGCAACCAAAATTAACGTAAAAAGAAAACTACATTCAATCCGTAACTTTTTTTAATTTCGCT